>JAQZBX010091823.1:0-12345 GCA_029593785.1 Cabassous unicinctus
CTGTGTGAGTGTATGGGACTCATGGGTCAGCTCCACTGGACCACAGCAAGGGGCTAGAAGTAGCCTAAATGCCTACACTGCCTCCTAGGGACTGTGCCTCTAAGCAATCCCAGGAATCTTCCTGGGGGAAGGTGGGCCTGAAGGATGAAGGTGGATTTGTTTGGTTTAATTTCACTCAGGAGGCCACCAAACCCCCAGTCCTAGACTCAGCTCAGTAGGCAGGCACCCTAGTACGTCCAACAACCTCCAGGTCCTTTTACTAGGGGTGAAGGCTGATATATGCCCCTAGCTTCTGCACATGACCCCACACATGGCCATCAAGCCTGGAAACTGGAAAGAGGAAGACTGCAAGAGTTTGGCAGGTGTCCTGAGACATAAGAAAATGGGAAATGGAGACCTTTGGGACCTGGCTTTTCATACACAAGAGAATGAAGTATTAAAGCCAGGGTGGGGGTTAGAGAGGGTCCTACCAGCCTGGGAGAGGTGGGTCAGGAAGCTTTGGCCTCAAAAGCTACTTCAGGCAAGTGTCAGACTCCCTGGGCCTTGTTGAGCTGCCAGAGCACTGCCTCATGACCAGGCCCACCACAAAGCATGGTGCCCACATGCAGCACACTTGCCATGACTTCTAGCTGCTGGCAGGGGGAATGGGAGTATCTGGCACTGTTCAGGTGGTCCCACTCCCCACCTTGGCCTAAGTCCTTTCACATGGGCCAAGGCCCCTGCTGCCCTTTTTCCTGCTCCTTTTGTGGCTTTAGAGGACACTGCCACTGCAGACTGAAACCTCAGTCCCAAACTTGGGACTGAGGAACCAGCATGGTCATATATTCCCTGGCATCTCTGTTGAGAGTCTCCTCCCCCTGTCTTTTGACTGGTCTGAGTTTGAGCCCTTGTCCTAGTCACAGCCTTTGAGGTCCCCTGTCCAACAAGGCCATTCCCCTTGGATGGCTGAAGCAAGACGCACAGGCCTGAAGCTGCTGGGATGTGAACTCACAGGACCCAAGGAGGCCACTTCTGTGCTCTGGGTCAGAACCCTCCCCAGGCTTTCATTTGACATCCAGCAGCAATTCTGGGGGTAGGGGTTTGCATAAGCCCAGATACCAGGTCAAGCCATGAGACACCTGGGAGTGGGCTATCCAACTGCTGGGTGCCTGGGGAATTGTCAGGTAAAGAGAAGTCTGTGGTCTGGTTGGAGAGTGGTTCCTGAGTGAGGATGTGGAAGGGAAAAGAAAGCTTGGGGGACTAAAGCACATGGCAGGCTAGTGGCAGTCAAGGCATGGGATACTAGGCCAGTGGGTGCCAACCCCACCTCCCCTGGATCATTCCTGAGAATAGAGCAGTGACATCCAGTGTTTGCTTGGGAATTTGATACAGATTATGCAGAGAAGCCCTTGGAGAAGCCCTGGAAGTTAGTCCTTAAGGTTGGAAGAAATAAATTGAATGTACACTTGGGCTCTGGATACTGAATTCTGGTACTATGATGATAGGTAAGACCAACAATGAGAGATGCCCAAAGAAAAGGAAAAGAAGAAAAATTCAAAGAAGGTAAAATATATTGATGACTAAGAGAGGAGAGAGTGAAAGGTAAAGAAGAGCAGCAGCCAGGTGTGTTGACACTGCCACTGTTGGAGAAGACCCCAAGTGTGGGCTTATTTTTCCCCTAGGTAAATGAGAGGTTTGTAGCAAAAATAAACCAAGAACTTTACTTGCTTCATACCTGGACTCCTTAGTTGTCTTTTCTAAGCCAATCCCTTAGGTATATACTTGTGGAAATGGGAAATCTGGAATGAGAAGAGTCTCTGGAAGAGGATTTTTGTCTCACAGCTTCATTTTTCCCCTAACTGAGACAGATGTGGCTGTTGCCAATTTGAGATGAGAATGCAGCTGCTTCCTTCCCCTCATTACTTTGACTCTGTCTCACAGGAAGATAAGAAAAGGAGCCCTGACTCAGAGAGAGAGACAACATGTACTTTGATCCTGGGAAGAAGGCAGAGGCCTATCAAAACCAGTGGGTCTCAACCAGTGAACTGTCAAGATTTCACATAGACATTCCCAGAGCATGAGAGCTTTTCATTTTAACAAGAGGTTAGATGAGTGCACTTAAGCTTTTAGGGAGAAGAAAGGAAAGGAAGACAGTGGGGATATTTTTTGTCTCTTTCAGGACCTCAAGTGTTGCCCTGCATCACAAGTTCCTGCCATGATCCTTTTATTTTCCTTTTTAACAACCCACAAGCTAAGAATGATTCATGTATTATTAAAAACTGTTTAAAAAAAGAAAGATTATGCCAAAGAGACTGATGGAATACAGCCAAAAGAGTCTAGACTATTTTCCATGTGACTTTTATAGAAAAATTTTGCCAACCCTTGGTCTAGACTTTTGTTTTATTTGGCCTTACCACCTCAAATAGCTCAACTTTAGAAGAATGTCCCCAGTTTAATCAGACTCTTGAGATTTGGACCTGTAATCCAGAAAGTAGATAATTCCCTTGGGAAGAAGGGTGGTCTCACTTATGAACAGAACATTACTTTCTCATCACAAGTCCACTTAAAGTGCAAAAGATAGCTCTGAACTTACCATGAGCATGTATTGGGAAAGAAGGAAATTGGATATTCCATGAAATTTCTTTTGTGATCATTTGGAGAGATCACCATAGAGCAGTGATGGCATCTGGCTAGAATTCCTAATTAAGAAGGGACAAGTTTATTCTTTAGCAGTTTCTTAAACTGAATTTGGATGTGAGCACCTCCAATTAATGAGGGATGGGAGAATTACTATTGTACTGCAGTCATTTGTGGAGAGTGCTGTTTTCTGGCAATGATTCTTTCCCTCCTCCCTTAGGGAGTCATTGCCCTGGTGAAGACTGGGACTTGTATGGTTATTGCTGGGTATGCTGTGGAGTAGAGAACATTGGGTACAATACAATAATTAGATGAACATATCTGCAAAGTTAGTACACTTGCTGGTAATTTTTATCTTAACCAACTTAACTATATGTCTGAGGTAATATACCCAATGTACCCTCCAATATATCTGAAGCACTGATGATCAGATAAGGCATTCTGTACACCTCAGAAGGGTTTTCTGCTGCATCTCTCACACTGGGGGTCTTTCTCATTATCATCTGAGCCTAATTTTCTAAGACTACTCTGCCTCTCTCCCCTAGAATTTTCCAGAAAAGCACTAGTTCCATTCCACTCAAGAGTGTAATTCTGCAGGGACCTGTCTTGTAAGGGCTGTCTCTGGGTCCAGAGATGTAGTTAACTGCAGGCTTCACATGAACCCCCTGTCATTTTTATTTATGTCTCCATTTTACAGATAAGCACAAGAGGCCTAACCAGAAGTTTAGGAACTTGCTCAAATAAACTGATATTTGGTGAAATCAGGGCCAAATTCTATGTCCAAAGCATTGTTCTCTCCTTCATAAGTGTCAGAACGTACTAGGCCCAATAGTGGTCTGTGCTAAAAACAGCTTGGTAAGTGATAGTATCATATTGTTGTTTTATCAAATACCAGAGCATTTTAATATGTTCTTGTGACAGATCCTGTGGGTGGGCTTTCCCCCCAATTGAAAATCTTGGGTGCAGGGTTTTAATATGATTTATGCTTGTACCCCCAGTTCTTGCTTGAACCTAGAGTATTGGGAAAATCAAACAGAGAAATCAGTAGGATGAAATCAGAGACCTCTAATGAAGTGATACTGAAATCATTTTACAAAATTTTCTAATTTTCATTTTTAATTGTCAGCTTAAAATGAGAGCAAACCTATTCAGCAACTCCTTGGACAACTCCTCTGCCAGCTCCAGACATAAATACCATGTTAATAAAGAGACTGTGTTTGGGAATGTGTGGGATTCTTTCTTTCTGAGGTGTCCCACTCTCAATCTGTGAAGTAGGCACTTCACCTTTACCCAGGTTTGCATCATCTACTCTATCATTTGAGTCCATGGTTGGCTCCAGTCCAACTGGGAGCCAGTGTTATCCTATCATCTTAGTGCTTTTTCTCTTGTAACATGGAGATTGACTCTATGCAACTACATTGGAAATTTTGTGTTTGTAGAAAACAAAACATCCTTAATAAATGGGATGTGAGAATTATTGCATTAAAAGATGCTAATTTAATATTTATCTATGTTAGGTGGCTTCATTTATTGCAGTGTATTATGTTTAGTAAGAGTTCTTAATCTTGAGAATTTATTAGTTAGGACTTGTATTAGTCAGCATACTCTAGGGAAACAGAACTGATAGGAGATATCTATAACTATGAGATTTTAAAAAATTATCTCAAGCAATGATGAGGATGTACTAGTCTAAATTCCATAGGGCAGGCTGCAAGCTGTGAAATGTGATGAAGCTTTTTGATGAATTCTCAGGAAAAGGTGGCTGACTGAAGTAGAGGGTCCTTCTGACTGCTGAAATTTTCACATCTCCTTTTAAGGCTTTCAACTTATTGGATGAGACATCTCTTGTTGCTGAAGGCAGCCTCCTTAGTTTATTATAAATATAACCAACCATAGATGCAAACAACTTACTAATGATTTAAGTCCATGAAATATCCTCTCAGTAACAATTAGGCCAGTGCTTGTGTAACCAAACAACCAAACACCTGGCCTAGTTGACACATGAGCTTAATCATCATTGGACTGTGTAAGCTTTGCTATAATGTTTTCTTTAGATTTGCTTGCATGAGTCTCTCATATTGGTGAAGCAACATTGTAGCTCTTTGTTTTATTTTGTTTATAGTGATTGAAGTGATATTCTAGCAATAAAAGTTAAAACATTCTAATAATTAACAAAGAATGCCATTCATAATATCAACAAATACAGATATACATATAAAATTATCCAGATAAACTTAAGAAATGTGAATCACTTTTATGAAAAAAAAATACAGTTTATAATAAATATAAAATTTGAATAGTAGAAAGAGCATGTTCTTTATTGGATTAATATGTATCCCTTAGTTATTGCTGCATAAAAACCAACCCCCAAAATTAGTGGCTTAAAATAACCAAAGCTCATGATTGAGTTGGTTGACATTTAAGGAGGACTCAGCTGTATGGTTGTAATTTTGGCTGGATTCCCTCATGCATCTTCAGTCATTTGTAGGCTGGTTCTGTTTTGTGGTTAACTGGTTGTTGCCTTGGGTGCATGGCTTCTCCTGCATATGCTTGCCCAGCCTTTTTCTTGTGAATTTCCTATTTATAGGAGAACAGTCTCACAGAGCCAACTTGCTGTGGTTTTCTTTACTGGCTTCATGAAACTTTTTAATATTTCATCCATCTTTATCATTTTTTAAGCCCACTGTTTAGTTTGATACCAGCTACTCAATAGTGCTCACAACAGAAGAATTATAGTTTTTTAAAAATAATTTTTTAAAAAGATACATAGATTACATAAATGTTACACAAAAAACATTGGGAATCCCATATTCCACACCTCCCACAACCTCCCACAAGACATTGTTTCCTAATATTTGTAATTTGTATTCTTAAGCAACTAAAGTTCTTAGATTGCTAGACTTGATTGTACAATAGACATTTAATAGCCCCAAATGTACCAAAGTAGCTACTACAAGAAAAATGTTGAGATGTTTGCAGTCCAGATCATACTGAAAAATATTTTTGGCTTAAGATACTTCAATACAGATTTTTTTTTAACTCTCCATTTGAGTGAAAAACATCTCTGATTCATTTCAATAGCTTTGCTACCAGAGAGTGATGAGAGAGATTTTGGGTACAGCTTAACTTATTATAGGAGGATGAAGAGAAAAAAAGTTAAAATCATAATTCCTCTTCTGCCAAGGACCAGTTATCATTTTATCTCCTTGATTTCAAACTGGATGTCAGTGACCTTGGAGTGCAGTCAATAGACCCCACTGCATCAGGGTGGTGGAACCCCTGCCACTCAGCTGTTCAAACCAAGAAACTTTCTCTGTGGAAATCCTGAGCCCTACCTGCTGAAGGCCAAACATATATATTTGGCTTCTCCTGGGTGTAGAGCAAGAGCTGCTCTGCACAACTATCCCTGTGAGCCCTCTTTTCCCTGGCCTGGCCTTGCCTTGCCACAAGAATGTTTCCTTCACCTGGGGCAGGATTCTTGTTGCTTTTTTCCACTTGTGTCTTTAATGATGCTGAAATCAGAAAAGCTCATATAAAGATTTTTCTTTAAAATTGGCTGAAATATTTTAAGTGAGATGTGAAAAATATGAAATGTCAACTTGGCTTAACCTTGCTCTTTATTTTAATAAAAGCATCTTGTTTTAGCTTATGTTTATAACTAAAAAGGATGATTTGAGGAGTAAAGGAGTTGAAGGCCTCCTTTCTGCCTCTCCTGCTAATTATCTTGTGTCTTCAAGGTGGAGGGTTGACACACAAGGCATTAGGAGGGTGAAGAGGGCCAGCATTCTGTTGTTGTGTGGGGGATGGGGCCTCTGCTGGATTGGCAGTATTCCCAGCCTTGCAGGTACATGTGTGAGCCAGAAGGGGCCCTGCAGCCTGATGGACAGACTGCAGAGAGCACATGCTGGCACTGGTGGAAGATGAAGCCAAGTCTCTGGACTTGATTCTCAGGTTCATTACATGAGGCAGCAAGGCAATATGCCAGGTGCTACTGGGCCTGTCTGCCACTGTTTCCTGGGTGGTTGGGGTGTTTGCCTCTGGCAAGACCACTAAAGTGTGATGCTGTGTGCTCCTCACTGTGTCCTGCATGTGGTCAGCAACACTGTCTTAATTGGTTCCAAGGATGTGAGACTGACTTTGGTCAGTGATCTGGCTTGCCTGACAGCAGGCTTCTCAACTGGTAGTTCCCTCCTCTGGCCTACTCACAACCATCCTTATCCCAAACCTCAGCAGTCCCATCTATTGGCATCTCCAAGTGGCCTGAAATTCACCTCCAGGGGCTGTAACTCTTATGTTGCTTCCCCAAGTTTTGCTGGTGGAGCACATCATCTGGCTTCTCTCTCCTTAGGGTGAGGACCTGGTATTCTGTGAGCATCTCCTTCTTTATGGCACAGGAAGCTTCTCCAGAGGAGTGCTGCCCAATTGAAATATGTGAGTCACAGATACCATTTTAAACTTTCTAGAAGCCATGTTTTAAAAAACCAAGATAACATAAGTGAAATTTATTTTTATTTATATATTTGACACAATAATTCCAACACAATATCATTTCAGCATGTAATCCAAATACCAAAATTATTGATGGGAACTTTACATTCTTTTATGTATGCTATATCTCAAAATGCACATTGAATTGTATATAAAGAATGTTGAAATAAGATTTTGCATCTATTGGGTTCAATACAACATATTTTAAAGATGAATTTAATATCTTTAAAATTTTTTTCTTTCCTTTCACTGTCCATGTGGTTTAGATTTTAGCCTTTCTGGGTAGCACCGGTGTTGTTGTCAGGGTGCAGTGCAGAAAAAGAGTCAGACAAGTTGATGCATATGAAGCAGAGGGCTGCAGCTCACTTAGGCAAAAACAGCCCCGAGATCACTCTGACCCTTACTTTTATTCAGCTTATAACAGTGCATAAATTTGTCCCCCCTCATCTTGCTTTCCTACCGTGTTTCTCTTACTACAGCAAGAACACTGCCTTCTCTGGCAGTCTACCAAGGGGCATAAGTATAAACATTGTTTCTAGCCCTAAATGCCTTAGTCTATCTAATATCTCAGCTTGGTGCCTGAGAGCGCTACCTGTTTGTGAGTTCCCAGCAATCTTTCTTGGGAATTTAGACAATAACGCTTGTGTGGTGAGTTCATTTCGCTCTGCCTCCTTCCACTGATATCTGCAGTATGCAGTGTCCTTGGATACATTTACAAAAGTGTCTCTGCCAGCAAGCATGCTTTTTGAATGCTTAACCCTTTATGCTCTGACTCTCAGCATCTTCTCCAACACACCGGTATATACTCTCAATGTGTGTCAGGCTTGGAATCTACCATGGTTTCCAGGAGCCCTGAAGAAGCAATGATCTAGGTAATGGTATGGCCTTGCCCTCAGGTCTTCTGAGTGGATAGATATGGGAAGGACATGCATTCTTTCACACATAAACCACATGAACAAATGTACATGGAGGGAGGGACATGAATGGTTGCACACATAAACCACACATACAGTAGACTAGGAAAGATGTGCATGCTTGCATGCACACATACATACAGACACACTATTTATATAGAAGGAATCTATGTTTGCTTCTTTGGTTCCATGTATTGAATACAATGCTTTAAAATAGATCCAAGACAGTGGAATAGGGAATGGCAGGCTGCACTCTACCACTAAAACTATGAGAAGGTAAGCAGTATTGCTGGGCATAAGGGAAGCCTGGGTGTTGCTGGGGTGATAGGAGAGGGAAGGACACTGGGGAAAGCAGGAGCTGCCAAGCCAGTCATGGAGTAGAAGCCAGTCCATGGGGAGGGGACAATTACCCAGCTAACCCTGGGGAAGGGTGAATCTCACAGCCAGCCCTGGGGGAGGTTGAGTTCATGCAGCCAGGCATGAGGTAGGGAGAGCCACACAGCCAGCTCTAGAGGACATGAGTTGATGAAGAAAGATCCCACAGGCAGGCTTGTGCCCCTGCTGTTTGGGGTAGGAGAGAGCCAATTGAGCTGCTGGGAGACCTGAGGGAAATTAGCCAGGGGGTATTTTCCCACTCAGTTTTTTCCCATTTCTTTAAAAAATAAATTTTTTTCTTTATCCTGGTACTGGGACCTTGAGGCTGGCTATGGGGTGATTGGCACATAGAAGCAGTTGGCAAGGAGTAGACTAGTAAGAAAAGAGGAGCCAAGCTGATCCCAGTTGCCTGAGAGGGAGCTCCAGATTTTTGTTTCCTTTTTTGGTTGCTGTTTTTGTTTTTTTATAAATCAATTTTATTGATGCATATTAATAAAGCATAAATCCATCTAAAGTGTACAATCAAAAGAATTTAGCATAATCACATAGTTGTGCATTCATTACTACAATCATTTTAGAGCATTTTCATTATTTCAGTAATAATAATACTAAAAACCAAAAACCAAAGAAACAAAACTTATCAACTCTCAATCTCTCTATGCTTCCTCTGCCATACATAGCTGTTATTGTTTCCTTCTCTCTAGTTTATTTGTATTTATATTTTGTAAAAACAGTCTTCCAAATGCAATATCACATATTCATATTTTCCATTAGGTTTCACTATATTACACAGTTCCATGTTACATTTTTTAGCTTTCCTTCTAGTAATATATATGTACTTAGATTTTCTCTTTGAATCACTGTCATACCCATATGATAACTCTGCTAGTCACAAACAGCATGATATGCTCTCACCATTTCCATTCACTTCCAAATATTCACAAACAATATTTTAACCAATTCTACACAGATTAACCTTCAGCTTTACATTCTCTACCCTTGTTCTCTTTTCTTGTGACCTATATTCAGATATCTGTTTGTGTCACTGTTCTCAGGTCTTCTGGGTTTAAACCTAGTAATGGTATGGCTGGGTCATCTGGCAAGTCTATATTTAACTTCCTTCACAGTGGCTGTACCATTGTACATTCCCACCAATAGTGAATAAGCATGCCTAACTCTCCAAACCTCTCCAATTTTTAGTTTCCCAACTTTTTAATAGTGTCCAGTTGAAATGTACTTTTGGTTTGCATTTCCTTAATTGGTAGAGATGTTGAACACTTTTTCCTTTATTTTTTCACCATTTCTATTTCTTTTCTGGATAATTGTCTTTTCAAGTGTTTTGCCCATTTTTAGTTAGTCTTTGTATTGAGTTGTATGACTTCTTTATATTAAAAAATAGAAAACCACAAGTGTTGGGGAGGCTGTGGAGGAAAAGGAACACTCATCCACTGCTGGTGGGAATATAGAATGGTGCAGCTACGGTGGAGGATGGTTTGGTGGTGTTTTCAGAAACCTAAGTATAGAATTGACATATGATCTGACAATGCTACTACTAAGAATATAAACAGAAGAATTGAAAACAGGAATGCAAACAAATGTATGCACAACAATATTCATCATGACATTATTCTCAATTGCCAAAAGTTGATAACAACCCAATGGTCTATAAACAGATGAATGGGAAAACAAAATGTAGCACATACACATGATGGAATATTACTTAACTGTAAGCAGGAATGAAGTATTGACACATGCAACAACATGGATGAATCTTAAAGACTTTATGTTGGGTGAAGTAAGATAGTAACTGAAGGGCATATTGCATGATCTCACTGATATGAACTAAGGATATTGAGAAGACTCACAGAGATAGAGTTTTGAAGATAGGTACTAGGACATAGAAGGGGAGTAGAGAGTGGTGAGCTAATACTCAATATGGACTGAGTCTATGATAAGGTGGATGGAGAGGTTTGGTAGTGGAAAGAGGTGATGGTGGTACAATAATGTGAATGAGGTTGACCATGCTGTAATGTGAGTGTGAGCAGAGATGGAGGGTAGGTTGAACTATCCATAGACATGAGAGGAGGGCTGGAGGAATGAAAAGGTGAACTTTGGGGAGGTAGAGATCTGTAGGTGAGAATACAATTGTGAGAGTGTTCTTTTGGCAAGTAAGGCAGGGGAAGTTCGCTCATGCAAAGTGTCAGTTATGTGGGTGATATGTTGGGAAGGGAGAATATGGGACATGTCTCTCTGGAATATGACTGTGTTCATGTGATCATAGGGTGTTATTTCAGGTGGTGGAGTCCCACACAATAACCAACAAAGTATTACATCCCTATCCTGATGAGTCTTGCTATGATCATCTATTTCCCTAGTAATAGAGTTAGACTCATTTATAATTACCCTACACATGAATTTAACCCCTTTTATTTGAACCTATAATTAGCACTATACCCATTAAGTATATGTCCCAGAGACTTAAAATCTACATTCTGTTCAAATGCCAGTTGAGCCCTGAATCTCAGCAGATTTGAAACCAACACCTTTTCTCCAGTTCATCAGACTCACCCAGGAAAACTAACAAAATGATGATGAAAAAAACTCCATCCAAAACAACAAAGAATATCTAAAACTGCAAACAAAACTCTTCCTTCCATCTGCTGCATAAGATATCAGCCTGCCTCAATATGAAGCAGAGTGAGCTTCACCATTCCAAAACCCTCAAGATTGAGGAATGAACAAGCATAAGGGGGGAAGGCAACCATGTGCCAAAGTAGAGATTATTATTGCAGTAACAGAAGAACTTGTAACATTTATATAAATATAGTGGTTTCCACAGGTTCTGAGGAAAGATTTGGTAGGACACAGGGTATTTTTAGGGCATTGGAATTGTTCTGCATGATATTTCAATGATGGATACATGCCATTATACATTTTGTCAAAACCTATAAAATTGTACAGTGCAAAGTGCAAACCATAATGTAAACTATAGACTATATTTGTACCACACTAATATAATGTGATATTAATAGAGGATAATGTGAGTGGGGGAAGGGGTGGGTATACTGGAATCCCCCATATTTTTGGTGCATCTTTTCTGTAATCTAAAACTCCTTTAAAAATACAGTTCAAAAAAACTAACAGCTTTTCTTTTTTAATTAATAATGTTTTATTTTTAATGATGATTTAGATCACAAAATGTAACAGAAAAAGTATAAGGGATTCCCATGTGCTCCACTCCCTCCTCCTCCCACACTTCCTACATTAACAACTTCCTTCATTAGTGTGGTACATTTACAATTGATGAACACATATTGAAGCATTGCTACTAACCATGGACTACAGTTTACATGGTAGCTTACACTTTTCCCACACAATTTTGGAAGTTATGACTAAATACAAAATGGGCTTTATCCATCACTGCAATGTCATGCAGGACAATTCTAATGCCCTGAAAATGTCCCCATATTGCATCTATCCTTCCTTCTCCCAACTTCAGAACCTCTGGTGGCCACTGCCTTTACAGCAATGATAAGTGTTCCTCCATTGTTAGAATAATAATTCTATATTAGAATAATAATGCCTACTTTAGTCCATTGTTCAAACCCCATTCTTGAGGATTTGGGAATGGTGATGCCCACTTTGCTTTTAATTGAGATACCATGGTGCAGATGGATGGAGATACCTTACTTTCAGTTGCAGACACTCTCTGATCCTGGGGATGGACACTGTTCATCATCATCTTCTTGTTAGTTTTCCTGGGTAAGTCCAATGAAGAGAGTAGATGCTGAAACTCTGGTGAAATTCAGGGTTCAACTGGCATGTTGACTGACCAAAGATTTAAGTCTTTGGGACACATATTTAACAAGCATATTGCTAATTATAGGTTTGAATAAAAGGGGCAGAAGAGCCATGTGTAGAGAACTCATAAATGAATCTGTTACACTGGAGA
>JAQZBX010091824.1:0-12343 GCA_029593785.1 Cabassous unicinctus
ACAGGGAGCTCTGGAGCAAGGCCAGGCCATCCTGAGGAAGGGCGCTGAGCTGCCGGTCAGCCATTAGGGGCAGGGCAGGGAGAGCTGCAAGTGCCCATCGATTCTGCAGGAAAGGGTGCAGTCGTGAGCTGTTAGCACTGGCTGCAGCTGGGGCTGCAAAGGGGTCTCCTACAGCACCCTGTTCTCCTGATTTGGGGGCTGCATGAGCTACTGGTCGATGGAGACCACCCACGTGCTTGGGCTCAGGCTGGATGACCTCCATCTCCAACCAGAAAGGGAAGGGAAGGGGGACGGGCCCAGGCTGGAGGCACCCCCCCACACATCCTGTGTTGATGTCTGCCTGCCTCATGCTTCCTGGGCCCCCAGCTCAACGTGGTCCCAAAGTCCAGAAGGAGAGACCCCAGGGAAGATGGCACTCCACCAACCCAGTGGCTGGGGGTGTCCAGAAAACCAAGACCCAAACACCCCGGATGAGGCTCTCTGAGCCCCAGACAATTCCATATTCAGATCCAGCATGTCGCTGGGACGTTGGCATCTAAACTGCAGTCTTCATTTGAGAACCCTTCCATCACAACGACCCAGAAATGAGACTTGAGAAGTGGAGATAATGTCATGAAAAGGCCATGACGCCCTGATGATTCCCTTGACAGGCACGGATTTATGTAATAATCAGAAAGCATTTTCGACGTTAAGTGGCCCAGCAGCTCCAGTCGAGGCTGCCGCAAGGATGACAGCGTGACTCATGCCGCGCCGTGGCCTGTGGCCTTTCACCGACGTTTCCAATTTTACTGGTAATGCAATAGAATTAGGAAGCTGGGTTTTGCATTTTGAAAAAATGATTTTTCCTGATGACTTGTTCTGGCATTTGTGAAAGATTACAGTCCTTTGAGGCTTATTCCTCGCTGTCCCAGCCATTTTTGGCAGCTCAAAGTGATAGAAGGAAAGGGTGGAGAGGTCCCTGCCCCCTTCCACTGGTCTGATTTCCCAAGGAGGGCAAGGGTCCTCTCCGAAGGACTGTGCCTCCAGGTGGGAGCCCCTGCTAGCAGGAGGAGGCAGGCTTCTTCAAGGAGAGCAAAGCAGCACTTGGGTTTGGGAATTTAGCTGCCTGTTTCAGGAGTCTTTAAGACGCTCCTCGTCTCTGATCAAAAATCAAGGAAGCCTCCCCTAGAGGCCCAGCTCCACAGCCCCACCTCCAGCGCTCACGGACCACCCAGGAACCCCAAGCCCAAGGCTGCCTTGGACCCAGCTGCCCCCGCCCCTGCCACTTGGACGCATTTGGTCAACTGAGAAGTTCCTCCAAAAAACTACACATTGGCAAACGTGTTTTTGCAACGGGATGAGATGTTTTCCACATGTGAAGTCCTCTGGCACTAGGAAAGGGGGCCCTTCACCCCGCAAGAGGCCCCTCATCCCAGCAAGCTCCTGCATCACCCGTGCACCGCACCTGGGACCCCACACCAGACGGCTCCCATGCATTTCCTCCCCCACCTCTCCCCGAGGGCCCCCCAGTTCCAAGGGGCTCTCGTCCAGCACCTACCCAGGGCGTCTCTGGCCACCGGGCCCCAGACTCAGCAGGGCCGTGGAGGGCTTGGATTCGGAAAGAAAACATCAAAAACAGGAGGTGAAAGGCTCCCCCGGGGAGTCCAGGGAGGGGGAGCAGGCCAAGAGAGCCACCGAAGGAGCTGAACTCTTTCATTTCAAACGCGGCCGAGATGGCGGCCTCTGACGGGACGCGGGCAGACGTTGCCAATGGACAGCAGAGAGGGTTGGACCTTCCACTTCCCAGAACTGCCGGTGGCTCCCATCTTTCTCCCAGCTCAACCGCTTGTGCTTGGAACTGCTGGCACGGAAGGGCCAGGGCTGGGGGTCTGGTTTCCAAATGAGCGCCCTCCTGGCCTCTCCGGGCCCCACCAGCCGCCTCGGAGGCGAGGCGCTCCGTATTGGGCTTTTCTTTCTGGACGTTTTTTTCCTGGGGAGAACACGTCTTTAGACCGTCTACTGCTTCTTGGGAAAGGGAACGTTGTTTAATAATTTCAAAATATCTTCACGGTTAGCACGTGATCACGCAAACCATCATTTTCATGGCTGAACTATTTTCAAAAGGAGAAATAAATGCTATTTGCTTTCTTCCTTTGCTGCAGTTATGGGGTTTGCAGCAAGACTAATTACGGTGGGGTTACTTTGAGACTGTCTTAGTTACAAAAACCAATCCCGCCGTTCTGATGTGATGGCCTTTCATTTCTCAAAACCGAAATAGCAAAGCGAGCGTAAATATCCCAAATTACATTGATCTAGCCACGTTTTGCCTAAAGATGCGAGACAGAGCATTCCGGCCGTGCCCAGAACAGCGTGGACTCGCAAGAGTTTCCACTCCGGCTGCTAAAACGCGCAGGTGCCACCGCGGTTTTGTTGTCCCTCCTGTACCTCCAGCCTGGCCATTTAGCAAAGACATACCTCCTTCGTGGTGCCTGTCGGAAGCGCTTCTTTTGTGCAGGGAAATTCCTGCCCCACAGGCTCTCATCCGGAGGACAGTGGGCCCTGGGGATGCTCTCGTGCCGAGTCACCAACCCTCAGGAGTGACTCGCTCAGACTTTCCTCCCAAGCTGCCCACACACGTGCCTGAGACCCCGACCACCTGCAGCAGTGGGGAGACCCTACTCTTTTTTTTTTAAAGGCTTATTTTATGTAAACCACCCCTTCCCTGCCACTTATGCTCACTGTCTGCTCTCTGTGTCCATCTGCCGTGCATTCTTCTGTGTCTGCTTGTCTTCTCTTCTCGTCTTCTCTTTAGGAGGCACCGGGACTCGATCCTGGGACCTCGGATGTGGGAGAGAGGCACCCAATTGCTTGAGCCACCTCGGCTCCCTGGTTTGTTGTGTCTCCCACTGTCTTTTTCCTCTGTGCCTCTTTGTTGTTGCGTCATCTTGTTGCGCCAGCTCTCCACACGGGCCGGCTTCCCTTCACCGGGAGGCCCCGGGAATCGAACCTGGGACCTCCTATATGGTAGGCGGGAGCCCAACCTCTTGAGCCACATCCGCTTCCCTCCTTCCCTTTTGAAAGTTCACTTCAGAACTAATTCTACATTTTCTTCCGCTTCACCTCGAGCTGCACGAGAAGGACGGACACGGGGTCAGGGCCAGTCAGAAGGCAGGGTCTGCCTCCGGGTCCTCAGGCCTTCCCGTCCCCAGGCCTTCTCCCCTCTTCTGACACTGACCACCTTTCTGCCCACGTGGGAACCCGGGGCGAGGAGAGAGGCCAGGCTGGGTGTTCTAGAAGCCTCAGCCTCTCTCTCAGCAGCGGGAGCCCCTCGGCCTGGGCCTCCTGTGAACGGGGAAGAAAAAGAGTTTTTCCTCCGTGGAGGCCTTCAGGGGTAAGGAGCAGGTGTGAGAGGGACCGGAGGTCACGGGGCACTGCCCGTGGCGCCTCCTGGGAAGGGGGCTCAGCAGGCACCGGGGGCAGAAGGGCCAGCGCCAGTCAGACCCCGCCAGCCTTCACGGGGCGAGGCTGGGCTTTTGGTCGGAACAAGCCTCAGCCGTCTCGTCGCCATTCTCTCTCCCCAGATGAAAGGAGAGGCGGCCGGTGTTAGGCCCCCACCAGCCGGGGGGCTGAACATGAAAGCGGCTCTCCTCGGACTCCGGCCATGCCGGGCCTCTGTGTTCATCTTCACAGCTCAGCTCGTCAGGGGCAGTGCTGAATCACCCTGTCCTGACTCCGGGCTGTGCAGGGTATGCGGGGTCCCCTGGGGTAAGAGGACCCAGCCTCTGGGGACCCTGTTCATACCCCCGTCCTGCGGGCTTGCAGAATGTTCTAGAACCCTACGAGCTGCTCTCATTCCTTTGTAGGCCAGGTGGATTTATGGGCACGAGGGAGGAAAAACAGACATCTCCAGGTGTAGCTGGAAGCAGGCAGGTCCCTGGTTTTCTCTGCCTGATTGCACTGCCATCTCCACTCCTCCTCCCAAAGGCCCTCTAGCTGGACGGACCACCTGGCACACCCTCCCAGGGTTCTGCTGACATTTTTGCCCGTCCTTTTTTCTAGAAACAGCATCCACAGGTGATTCATTGGGGCTGATCCAGGTGTGGGCCCCTGAGCCAGGCGTGGCCAGTCAGCTTCTTCTATCTCTCTAGGCAGAGCTATTGGTTAGCAATGGGCATGCGACTCAGTTCAATCCAGTGGCATCAGTTCTGGGGTGGGCGCAGCCTCTGCTGGGAGAGAGCCACTTTGTCTTGGCTGGGCTTGCTGCACCTGGAGCTCGGGGTGTCCTCTGCTGCCCAAAGGGGTTTCTCCCTGCTGGTGAAGCCCCCACAGGAGTAAGCAGAATTGGGAGATGGAGGGAGCGTCTGGGCCCAGAGGATGTTGTTTGAGCCCCTGGATCCAGCCTTGCCTGAACTCCCAACATCCCTGGGCTTTTCAGCTGCCTGAGCCCATACGTTTCTGGTGGGGGTCACACTGACTGGGTTTCTGTTACAACTGGAAGAGGCTGAATCCAACCCTCCCCCCAGATCTCTTTTCAAGGCCCAGCTCTACCCCTCGTTACTCCCTGGGATGGGCCTGAGGGGCCCTCAGCCCACTCCAACCTCGAGTCTGTGCCCAGCTTCCCTTTACCAGACAAGCCGACAGTACCTTTCCATGCGAGTCAGTGTCCCCTCCCCAGCTAGACGGCAAGCACCCTGAGCGGGGGCACCTCATAGTCTTAGTATTTCTTGCAGCGCCTGACACGAAGCCATTGGGACGCATCTACGAGCCCCACGTTGGCTCCAGCCTCGTGGGCACAGCAGGCCTCTAACTTGCATGTCTGACGCGGGTCCCGCCAGAAGAGCCGCTTGTGTTTCAGGCCTCTGTGGCTCTTTTGGTGATTGGCAGGAGAACCCCGCACTCCAGCTGCAGTGCACCCTGGCTGTTCCCCCCCGGTCCCCCACCCCCTACTGCCCGCGCTCTAAGCGCCCCATTACAAGACCACGGCGAGCGTCCCGGGGCTTCCATCACCTTCCGGCAGGCACGCACTCGTGGGGAACTAGATGCGTTGGACATTGTAACACAATGGAATGGATTTGGATACGACAGCATTAGCCATTGGAAAAAAGTCCTTGTCTTTTAGAGAAACCACTGCCGTGTTTATGAGTAGAATCGTGAGACATCTGGAATTTTCTTCAGTGTGGGATGAAGGGCGTTTAAGTGAGACAAGGTGGCCAGGGACTGACTGCCTAAGCTGGGTGGTGGGGACACGGGTCCACGAGGCAATGTCCCCTCCTGTGGCTGGCAGGAGCAGCCCCCGGGTGCCCACGTCCCAGTCCTAGAGCCTGTGTGTGGGGGCCCTAGACGGCATCCCGAGTCCCCGAGAGGGGGCAGGAGGGCCGGGCTCAGGAGTGGGGGACGCGGCGTGGAAGGAAGGGGCTTGAGCGCGGCGAGGAGGAGGGCGTGAGCCAAGGAAGGTGGGGGCCCCCAGGGGCCGAGGGGGCCTGGAAACGGCTTCTCCGGGAGCCTCCAGAAGCAGCGCCGCCTGCGGCCGCCTGAATCTAGACTCCGACCCCCGGCGCTGCGAGAGGGTAAAACTGTGTTGTTTTACGCCACCGAGGCTGTGCCCGTTTGTTCCAGCAGCCGCAGAACACGAGCACGCTGCTTTTTGTAATTTTTGAAACTTTCTGTCATAAAGAAGATAAAGGCCAGATTACAAAGCCTCACAATTAAAGCGGCGTGGTCACTGGCACACGAGCGGGCAGACAGGCAGCGGGACTGGAAAGTGCGGAAGCAAACCCTGGGGCCCGCAGGAAGGCGGCCCAGCCGAGGACCGGCGACCGCGGCAGGGTGGGCTGCAAGAGAAACGCCGAAGGGGTTCAGAGGGGCACGGGGAGGCTTCTCCACAGCCTGCAGTGGGAGAGGACTTCCGAACGGATTCAAAATCCAGAAGCCACAAAACCAAAGACTGAGACGCTCCCGCACACTGAGGAAGACGACCCTCTGCCTGGCCGAGCAGACAGGCAAGGCCCGAGGCCCACGAGGAAAAGCATCTGCTGCTCATGACGCAGACCAAAGGCTCGTCTTCCTAATCCCTAAGGAATGCCTTGAAAATCGAGGGGCAATAGACCAACATCACAGAAGGAAGAGAACAAGCCTGGCAAAGGACTGGGGCAGGGGCCCTGCGGAGAAGGAAACGCAGCCGGCCCTGGTGTGCAGAGAAGAGGCCCACGCTCACTCACGAAAGAGAAACGCACAAATAAAATGAGCCGCCATTTCTCATCTATCAGAAAACAGTTGGATGACACCCCATTGCAGGGAAACCGGCGCCCCCACACGTGGCTGGGAAGCAAGCAAATGGTCCAACCCAACAAGGGGCAACTCGGCCAAATCTCTAAAAATGCCCAGTGCACTTTCCCTTTGCTCCAGCCATTCCACTTCCGGCAACATCCCCTAAAAAGTGCACACAAGGACAAGGCTGTCCGGGCAGCATCGTGTTTGTGGGAAAAAAACGGGAACAAGACAAATGCTGAGAACAGGGACGGGGCAGGGGAGCCATGGCACCTCGCAGAATGGAGTGCTCTGCAGCTGAGAAATGGACGAGCTGCCCCGGATGTGCCAACAGAAAACTCTCCAGGTCCAGCGGGTGAGTGGACAAGAGCAACAGCAGAGCACCGCTGATAATATGCTCCTTTTCCTTAAGAGAACGGAGAGAGAAGAATCCACAGCCCTCCTTGTGTGCATGTGTATGTGCATTAAAAAAAAGAAAAACCTGGAAGACCACGTCAAGGCCCCATAACAGCTGTGGCCAGAAGGTCTGGGCAGAAACAGGGCTGTGGGCAGGGATGGGAGGGAGACTTCTCAGTGAATACTTTTTATATCAATTTTGATTTTTCAAATGTAGTATACATCCAAAAAGTCATTTTCTTTAATTAAAAAAGAGAGAGATTTAACCCATCAATACCTGAATATAATTTATTTTCTAAATGCACACAGAATAATAAAATGTGGCTGGGGAGCAGGGGAAAGGATATTTTTAATTGACCTGAAAACAAACTGTTTGTTCTCATGACCCAGCAATACCACCCTTCAAGCTGAGCCTAGCAAGAAAGTGCACTGGGTATAAAATGCTGTTTCCAGAAGAAGGGAAAACTTAACTCTGGAAAAAGTTTGGCTTAGATGTGTGCACAAAATGTTTGGGCAATTGGAGGGATGGCAAGATGGGGAGCCTCGAATGACACCATAAAACCTTTGAACTTGGGAAGCGGATGTGGCTCAAGTGATTGGGCTCCCGCCTACCACGTGGGAGGTCCCGGGTTCGGTTCCCGGTGCCTCCTGGAGAAGGTGAGCTGGCGCAGCGGGCAGGCGTGGCAAGCTCATGCAACAAAATGGTGCAACAAAGAGACACAAAGAGGAAAGACAATGAGAGACACAACAAACCAGGGAGCTGAGGTGGCTCGGGTGATTGAGCGCCTCTCTTCCACATGGGAGGTCCCGGGTTTGGTTCCCGGTGCCTCCTAAAGAGAAGACGAGCAGACACAGAGAGCACACAGCAAACGGACACAGAGAGCAGACAGTGACCGCAAACAACGAGGGGGGATAAATAAATAAAATAAATCTTAAAACAAAACAAAAAAAACCCTTTGAACTTGGCTCCTTAGAGAACGAGGGCGCTGCTGAGGCTCCTGGCAGGGAAGGGCTCAGGTCAGATCCGTGTTTTGGGAAAAGCTCCAGGTGTCTGTCACATTGCTGAACAAGGAGTGGGCGAGACTGGAGGCAGTGCCTTAAAAACAGCCACAGGTTTTTTTTCTATTGTGATGTTGGTCTATTACCCCCTCAATTTTCAATTCAATTTAAAAACTCAATTCGACGCTTTGCCCATGGAGAGCTGGGGTCTATTCCTCCAACCTCTTGGATCTGGGCTGAGCCAAGCCTGCTCTGACCGATGGAACGTGGCAAAAGTGAGGTTGTGCTGGCGCCAGGCCCAGCCTCTAAGAGGCCGTTGTCTGTTTCTTGCCTCTTGGAACTCAGCTGCCATGCTGCGAGGAAGCCCAAGCAGCTGTGTCGGGGAGCCTACAGCCAGCACCAACCCACCAGCCCTGCGAGCCAGCGTTCCCCAAAGTGGATCCTTGCCTTGGCTTCCTGGCTGCTAAGAAACAGGAATTTATTGGCTCATGGTTTGGGGGACTTGAAGGCTTACTTCCTTGTGGGGTCGGCATCTCCTGGCCAGCCGGTGATCCTCGGGGCTCCCTGGCTTCCCCATCACATGGCGAGGTCCTCTCCTTTCTCTTCTGCGGTCCACTGACTTCCAGCTTCTGCTCCTCCATGTGGCTTTCTCCAGTAGTAGGATTAGGGTCCACCCTCATTCAGAGCGGCCACAGCTTAACCAAAAGTAACATTTTCAAACGGTCCTGTTTGCACAGGGTACATGCACAGGAAAGGCGTAAGACCGCGCATGTGCTTTCTTGCGGGGTGCAGAAGTCAACCCCCAGGGCTGATGCCACGTGGGGCAGAAATGAGCTATCCTTGCCAAGCTCTGCCCATACTGCAAAACTGTGAGCAAACAAGGGATCGTTGCTGTTTCAAACCACCAAGTTTTGGAGCAATTTGTTATCTGGCAGTCAGTACCCAAAACGCTGGGTGTGGGGAGGCCGGGAAGGAGAACTTTGCTGTAATCTGTGGACAGGCACTCGGCGGGACTGGAGCTGGGGCCAGGGCCTGGCCAGGGGAAGCCTTGGGGAGGTCTGACAGCTGTTCCCACGTATTGTTTCCTGCTAAGATCCCAGCAGCCTGCCCCCCACCCCCACCCCCGCAGCTAACAGTTTGCTGTGCGGCCAGACACGGGCAGGGGGCTGCTGGCCCAGCAGCTTGCAGGACAGCTGCGCTCACGGAAAAGGATGGCCCTGCTGCGGGTAATTGGCCATGTCCTTCCTTTGGAAAGTCAGCCTGACTCTTCAAATACAATAACAGAGTTTGAGAATTTAATTTTTTCCCCCAGCGTCACGATTTATTCCGTTGTCAGTGAATCACGGGGGGAAGAAAGGTCTCCCCATGGAGGCTCTGTCGACCTGATTTCCTCTCAATTAGTGTCCATGGCCATTTTTCTATCAGATCTATGTCTTCTTTTAAAAAATAAATAAGAGCTCACACAGTCTTTTCATTTTTCCTCAGAGCAGAGCTTGACCCCAAAAACCGGGCTGAGGAAACGAGGGAGCAGCTCGTCTCCATGATGGCGAGCTAGGGCTTCCGGCGCCTTCCGCGCAATCCCCGCACGAAGGGCTGGGCAGCAGGACGGGACAGCCGGTTAAATTTGAATTTTGGATAAACGATAAATATCTTCTTAGTATAACGTGTCCCAAGTGTTGCAGGGGATATACTTATACTGAAGCGTCAGTCATTGCTTATGTGAAATTCAAGTTCAACAGCACGTCCTGTGCTTGTATCTGCTAAGGCGCCTGGCTCAGCTGGGGGGCCGTTTGGGTGATACGGAGAGAACTTCAGAGCAGGAGGGACTCAGAGAAAGGGGCTGGTGCCGGCGGGAAGGACCCAGGAGGGCCCTGCGGGGGGCACGGGTTGGACAGCCCAGTCCAGCTGGACCAGTTTCTAGAGCGGGAGGGAAGCAGCTGTGCAGACATGGCAGGGGGTGGGCCGCCAGCCACTCAGTTTCCCAGGGGCACCCCTCAGGCCAAGGCAAGCTGGGGTGTCTCCCTAAGTGGGAAGGAGGTTCCCGACAGAGGAGACCCGAGGCGAGCGCCTCGGGGAAAAGCCTTGAGTACCTCACCCCTCCTGCCCCAACCCTGCAGGGCAGGGCTAGGGTGAGGCAGGTGAGGCACTCGCCTGAGGCCCAAAAGCTCAGTGACCAAAATGGATAATAGTTTAATGCCAGATTTTAAAATCAAAATTAATGATAAAGGTCCATGATGAACAAAATATCAACATTTTAAAACCAGCGTGGATTCAGTAACAGTACCCAAAATGAAACGTCAGTAACACTGACCCTGCTGCCAGGCTCTGGGGGCACTCTCGGTATGCTTTTTCCCCCTTTTAATCGCCACAACAACCAGTTGGGGCAGGTACTGTCATCATTCATGTTTTACAGATGAGAAAACAGGGTTCAGAGCGGCCCACCCGGGTCACTAGCTGGTGAGCAGCGCAGCCGGGATTCACACCCGAGTCATACTGATTCAGAGCCTGCAGGCTTAACCTCCACATGTGCCTGGATTCACTGCCGGTGTGCACTTGTACACATTTGTATGCACCTGTAAACACCTGTATGCCTGTATGCACCTGTCCATACCTGTATGCACCTGTCCATACCTGGCACCTGTACATATTTGTATGTGCCTATATGTACCTGTATACCTGTATGCACCTATACACATTTGTATGCACTTGTCCACACCTACAAGCACCTGTCCATGCCTGTATGCACTTGTCTACACCCATTTGCACCTGTACACACGTGTATGCACCTGTACATGCCTATATGCACCTGTACACACCTGGCACCTGCACACATTTGTATGTGCCTATATGTACCTGTACACACCTACGCACATTTGTATGCACTTGCCCATGCCTATAAGCACCTGTCCGCACCTGTACACATCTGTATGAGCCTATATGTACCTGTACGTACCTATATACATTTGTATGCACTTGTCCACACCTACAAGCACCTGACCACACCTGTATGCACCTGTCCACACCCGTATGCACCTGTCCACACGTGAATGCACCTGTACATGCCTATATGCACCTGTACACACCTGGCACCTGCACACATTTGTATGTGCCTGTATGTACCTGTACACACCTATGCACATTTGTATGCACTTGCCCATGCCTATAAGCACCTGCCCACGCCTGCATGCACATGTACACACCCGTATGCATTCTGCCTGGCCTCCAGTCCCTCCATAGGGAGGGTGGAGACCCCTGACCCCCCCAAGCCTGAAGCTCAGTATGTGTCCAGCCCACACGGGGGAGGGAGGCATCCTCTTGCCTAGTAAAGGGCAGAAACTGCTTTGAGTAAAGAGACCAGATCCAGAGCCCATAAAGAAAAAGATGTGCAGATTTCACTGCATGAAAAGATTTGTACAGCAAAAGATTCTACAAATACAGTTCAAAGATAAGACACTCAAAGTTGGAGAAAGTATGTGCATCCCATTTCACCCACTAGGAGTCAACGTGCCTGATGTGTAGAGATCTGCTGGAGATCAATAAGGAAAAGTCGAAGGTGGGACACAAGGAGGACAAGGGTGTGAATGGCTGACGCTTAGAAGAGGCAACAGCCAAGGCCCGGCACTCACGGTTGTATGAATGTGCTCAACAGTAGTGAGACCCGTTGCGCTCCTTGTCAGACTGGCAAAAATATTTCAAGTTCCATGGCATCCAGCTGGGGTTTGGGGAAAAGGTGTATCTACCATCAGCACTGTCCATTGCCAACACTTTTCCATCACCCCAGACAAACCTCTGCACCCAAAAAGCATTACCTCCCCATTCCCTACCCCCAGCCCAGCCCCTGGTAGCCTGGAGTCTAGCTTCTGACTCTGTGAATCTGCATACTCTAGTGGTTCCATGTCAGTGAGGAGACACAGCACTTGCCCTTCTGTGTCTGGCTTATTTCATTCAACATGGTGTCTTCAAGGCTCACCACGGCGTTGCATGTCTGGGAGCTTCATTCCTTTTTATGGCTGAGCAGTACCCCATGGTATGGACTTGCCACATTTAGGTTACCCATTCATCGGTTGGTGGACACTTGGGTCTATGTTTCTTGAAAAAAATTCTAAAAAGGGATAGGATTATGGGTGATTTTCACTTTGCGCTGTACACCTTTCTGTCTTTTTCAAATATGACATCTTCAGCAATAAGCATTTAGAATTAAGTAAAGCAATGCCAGACCACAGCTGGAGGCACAGTCGGGCCCCTCAAGACGCGGGTCCAGCAAGGCCTTTTCCTTCCGGCATTCCTCGAGAAGCTGAAGAGTACCCACCTTGAATGCAAATAAGTCTAGATAATCCGTCAATGCTGTGCTGGTTTGCCTGCTTTCCCTGCTCTTTTAATAGTTTTAGCAACCTAGGTGAGGTAGGAGCTGCCCGGGAGAGTCGCCGACTCGTTTGAGGCCACACAGCTCGGAAGCGCTGTGGCGGGGTTTGAACTCAGGCTGCCTGGCACTGGAGCAGGGCATCACTGGCTCCGTGACCCTTGGGTTAGCTCTGAGCACCCGGGAAAGGCTGGCTGTCGTCTTCCCAGCCTTGGCTCCGCTGGGCTGTCGGAGGATGGGTGGCAGTGCACCCCCACTGGCCGGGGGCCGGGGCTGGACAGAGCCGGGCAGTGGGGCCAGCGCCCTCCCCCCAGCAGGGAGCTTCGGCGGCTGCCGAGTATC
>JAQZBX010091825.1:0-12338 GCA_029593785.1 Cabassous unicinctus
CCTTGCATGAAAAGTATTATACCTGTTCATGGTAGGTTAGCAGAATCAGTAATTTGTAGATATAATAATCCAAGAATAATTGTCAATGGTCTTTTGAACAGAGAATGCTATTTTCCTGTGAATCTGTTTATTTTGGCCAATCTATTAGCCTACTCCTTTTGCATGGTTCCCTTTCCCCCATATTGCACATGAACCCCACAAAGTCAATAAGTAGTGGTAGGTAGAGGCAACTCAGTTTTTGTTTTCTAATTTTAAAAATTATATATTTGATTTAAAAAAATCTTTTCCAATTAGGCCTCTTAGTTTTCTATTGCTGCTGTAACAAATCACCACAAACTTAGTCACTTAAAACAACACGAGTGTATTATTTTACAGTTTTGGAGTCAGAAATCTGAGATGAGTTGGCAGGGCCGCATTCTCTTTGGAGGCTCTAGGGAAGACTCTGTTTCCTTGTCTTTTCCAGGTGTCAGAAGCCATCTGCATTCCTTGGCTTGTGGCTCCTTCCATCTTTAAATCCAGCAGGTTAGCATCTTCAAATCTCTTTCTCACACCAACCCTCCTGTCTCCCTCCCATAAGGACCGTTATTATTATATTGGGCCAGCTGGATAATCCAAGCTACTCGTCTCATCTCAAGCTCCTTAGTTTAATCACATCTGCAAAGTCCCTTTTGCCACTGAAGGTACTGTATTAACAGGTTCCAGGCATTAAGACGTAGGCTTCTGGGGGTGGGGTGGGGAGATTACTCAGCCTACCACAGCCTAACAGAACATCACAAATTTCTATGAGACAAGATGCTACTGATATACAGCATGTAGTATACAGAAGGTACAAGAACAGTTTTCCCTATTTAAAACAAAAAATGACTTTCAGCTGATCATTCTTGAAAAATAGAGGCTAAGCTTAGATTTCTTAAAATGAATATCTTTCCCTCTTTCATAAATCCTAAAAACTCACAAGACAAATACAATAAATTTCTGTTAAATAACAAGCTTAAGACAAAATGGGATTGAATTTCCTAAAAGTAGGCTCTGTAGGTTTAAGTTAAATAAAAGTTGTAAATTGATTTTAATTAATGTTATATTCAACATGAAAATTTATTGGCAATGTTGAATAGTAAAGCTGGTAATACCATAATCCAAAGCAATATGAAAAAAATATGGTCTAAGGCACAGTTTTATTCAAGATTTTAAAGAAACAATTTTTACTGAATGACATGATCAGGCTTAAATATAGTTCCAAAATTATTATATACATACAGAGTTACAAAATTATTATATACATGTGTTGGTTTCTTTTATAGGCCTATTATGCATAAAGCATTATTATTATTATTATTTTTCCTTAGGAGGCACCAGGGATTGAACCCAGGATCTCGTATGTGGGAAGCAGGCGCTGAACCACTGAGCTATATCCACTTTCCCAAAGCATTATTTTTGAAAGCAAAAATAAAAACTAAAACGTATCCTTTTAATGTGATGCTTGCGCTTGTTTCTGCTGCACATATATTCAATTTGGGGTCAAAGGAGATAAGCATATACAAATTTCATTTTTACCTGAAATGAGATGATTTCTATCCTTGCATTTGATATCTTTTTCTTTTTATTGTGCCATTTGCTGCACTAAGACAGGGAAATGATTCAGAAGATTATAAATCTGCCTCATTAACCTTATGAGAATTGTCCCTGTGCCTTGGACTAGAATCCTTCCCTTCCATCTCTTACTCATCCTCAAAAATCACTACATTGGACCATCAGTCACGTTTAGAAAACAAATGCTAATATATTATAAAATGGAAGGTCACAACACACAAACAATAAACAACAAGAAAAGTGCAAAGAATCTGAAAATATCTAATACAATTCTCTTCTAATCTACAGAATCCATGCACTATTTACAAGGACAGCAAGGTGGCGGAGGAGAAGTTGGGTCATGGTCATAAGAATTCCTTCTTTGGAATGAAAATGTCCCTCTGTTGCTCTATTGTACTGGTAGAGCTTGCTTTTTCTTCTCTAGGTTAACTGGCCATGTACAAGGAGAGATAGGGGACATAATTCAGTAGGGCAGGCTGACACCGTTGGTCTACTGCTCTTCCTTGGGTTCAGTTATGTACTCACCAATTATGAATGGCCTATTTCACAATAAAAACCGAGAGGACTCAAACTAAATAAAGCACGGTCCTACTCTTTTTTTTTTCTCCTCCCATCAGTGGGATTTTTATTTAAAATAACATGAGCAGACCAGAACGTGAACACTATCCAGACAGATTCCAACCAGCCCTGGGTGAAGAGAGGGCATGAGCTTGGCCTCCAGGCTCCACGCGGGGGCAGAGAAAGAAGCTGCGCGCACTTCTACCGCTCTTTGAGGAAGAATGACTTGTTTGCCTGCAACCGGCACCTGCATCGCCCCTCAGGCCAGCTCCTACTGGTCTCGGAAGTTGGCCTTTCTCTTCTCCACAAACGCATTCATCCCTTCCTTCCGGTCTTCGGTGGCAAAAGTTGAATAACAGAGTTTCTTCTCCAACTTATTTCCTTCTGCCGAAGTCATCTCGAAAGCTGCATTCACCAATTCTTTGGCCATCGCTGCCGCAATTTTAGAATTGCTGGCAATTTTTTTCCCGCACAATGAATGGATGGCTTCTACCACCAGTGTCTGGACAGGAAAATTTTTGCTTACAAGCTCTGCTTGCTTGGCCTCTTGGGCTCAGATGCGGTCGCCAGTGAGGGCCATCTCCATGGCCAGCGACTTCCCGACGGCGCGGGCGAGCCTCGGGGTGCCGCCTGCACCTGGCATGGTCCCTAGTAAGCGCTACGGCTGTTCAAACTGAGCTCCCTCCCCCGCGAGGCCGATGGCACGCTTCAGAGGAAGCGCACAGCCTCTGCCCAGGGCGTAACCGCTGACGGCAGCTATCCTGGCTTCTTGACGTGGGCCAGTCGGTCCCAGTGGGCCAGGAGCTTGTTGGAGTAACAGCTCTGGAACGTCCGGTTCTGCATTTCCTTGATTTCGACTCCAGCTGCGAATGCTTTAGGATCTCCCCAATAGCCGGGTCGTCTTCGAAGGCGCCAGGGCCTGGTTGAGCTCCGTGACAAGGTGTTGCAAGGTGCATTGAGAGCTTTGGGGAGGTCCAGCCGGATCAGACCCACGATGCCATTCTTCCCCCTTTTGTTCTGAGATGATGTGCTCAAAAGTTAGCATTTGCTGTGAAAGAGCTGGCACTGAGCAGCTGGCCTACGGCCGCAGTGGACCTGGGGCAGCAGGGAGAGCAGGGAGGCCATGGCACACTGGGTTGTCCCCACGGTCCTACTCTTAACTGACATATGGGGTAGAAAGACCTCTAACAAAATTTCTAACAGGGTAATTTGGTCACCATCCAACTCTATGAGTGTTAGAATTTCATGGCATGCAGAATTCCAAAAGTAATGCTTATACTTTTTTTATTCATGTCTCTCATAGAATCTGTAGCAACATATCCCAGAATTGTAGGGACTGTGGAACCACATTAGGAAACCCTGATAAGTGGTGAAAAATATAGCTGGACAAGAGGGATAGAAGGTGCTGGAAGAGGTGGTAGTGGGATTTGCCTAAGATATGCATCAATTAAGGATTGGCAATAAACATTTCCAAGATATAACTTTATAGCTCGGCATAGGAATCTGAAACCTAATGGCATAGAAAGGGAGAATTCAAGAAAAAAATGATTAACACCACAGGTTCTCAGAAACCGGAGGCAACAGCTATCTCTGAGGAAGGCGAAGGGTAGGGTTGAAACAAAAGGATTGGTTAAACATCTGTATAGAAAACTGTGTATCAGTGGGCTATTGCTGTGTAACAAACTGCCTCCAAATGTAGTGACTTAAAACAGCAAGCATTTATTTAGCTATGCTGGTGGCCTGGAGGCTGGCTTTAAAACAGCTTAGTTTATACATCTGCAGTCAGCTGCTGCATTGGGTAAGAGGCATTGCTGATTCTGGCTGGGCTTTATCACATCTCTGGGGCTTTGGCTGTACAATTGGGCTGACTCAGCTCTGGCCTGTGTGGTTTCTCATCCTCCAGCAGGCTAATGCAGGCTTATTCATTAGACAGAGGCTAGGGGTCCCAAGATAGTGAGTGGAAGTAAGGAAAACCTACTGATGCCTGGGCTTCTACCGTGGTACCATAATTTCTGCCACATTCTGTTGGCCAAAGCAAGTCACAAGACTGGTCCAGGGGAAAGGATTGGAGAAATAACTCTGTATTTTCATGGAGTGGTTACAAAGTCACACTGCAAAAGGTGCAGATACAGGGATGAGAGAAATGTGGCCTTTTTTCTATTACAAAGAAATCCCTCAGATTATTTCCCTACTCCCCCTCCATGACTAGACTTGCATACTATTAATTTTTTTTTTTTTCCAATACAAAGAACAGAAATAACTATTGGGAGTTAAATGGAAGAATTTAGAAACTTTCACAAAAAGGTTGAAAAATAAAGTTGAGGAAGTCTTCCAGTGTGTTAGTTTTCTATTGCTGCATAACAAATTACTGTAAATCTAGCAGCTTAAAGCAAGACACATTTCTTATCTTACAGTTTCTACAGGTTAGGAGTTTAAGCATGGCTTTGTGGGTTTCTCTGCTTCAAGGTCATCCAAGGTGGCACTCTAGGTTGTCGATGGGCCTGAAGTCTCATCAGAGGCTCGACTGGGAAAAGATCCACTTTTAAGCTCATTTAGGCTGCTGGCAGAATTTCTTTCCTTGTGGCTATATGACTGTGGGCCCCTCCCTTTTTGCTGGCTGTGGATGGAGCTGCCTGCAGTTCCTAGAGACCACGTACAGCTTCTTGCCATGAGGGCTTAATCAACATGGCTGCTCAGGCAGAGTCTTATGTAACATAATGTAGCCCTGGGAATGACATTCCATCACCTTTGCCATATAGAGTAACCTAATCAGGGGAGTGACATTCATCATGTACAGAAAGCAGAACAAAAAGATTAAGATGAGAAAACTAAAGGATTGAATCAGGTTGTCCAATATCTGATTAATGGTAGTCTTAAAGAAAAGAGGCAAAAAAAATAGAGGGGAGAAATTATTAAAAAACAAAATAAAGCAAAAAAAATTTCTAGAATGGAAGGATATGAAGTTCCACGAAGTATCCACTAAGTCCCCAGAACATTAATGGGAAAAACACCTAAAACCAAACACATAATTGAGGAAAGGACAGAGTGGGGAGGTGGGGGGATAAAGAAAAGATTTTTTAAAATGTCCAGAAAGAAAAGAAAATCAAGTCATATATAAGGATCAAGTTTCAGAATGACATTGGATTTCTCAATAGCTATCCTTAAATCTAGAAGATAACAGAGAATGGCTTCAACATTCTGAGGAAAAATTGTTTCCAATATTGAATTCAAGAGCCACCAACTTAGTTTTTTCAAGGAGGGTTACAATAAAGACATTTTTGACAAGTACATTGTCTTAGTTTGCTATTGCTGCTATGACATTTACCACATGCTAGTTGGCTTAAACAGCAGGAATTTATTGTCTCACAGTTTTGGAGGCTGGAAGTCCAATGTCAAGGTATTGGCAGGGCTTGATTTCTCCAGAGTCGTAATGTTTTGGAAATCCTCCATCACATGGCGATCCCTTTCTCCTCGTGTCTGCTCCTCTGGTTTCTACGGACTACTGGCTTCTACTTCTGCATCCCATTTCCTTTGTTTATAAGCTCTTCAGCCATACTGGATGAAGGCCCGTCATCATTCAGTTTGGCCACACTTTAATTAAAAACATCTTCAACGTTTCTATTTATAAATGGGTTTATACCCACAGGACCAGGGGGTCGGACTTGAACATGTCTTTTGTGGGGGACATGGATTCAACCCCCAACACATGTTTTTGAAAAATTAACCTTCCATGTATCCTTTCTCAGGAAGCTATTGGAGATGTGTGCAAATGAAAGAAGGACACAGAGGAAGATGTGAGATCTTCCTGAGAGCTGAACGGATTTCCCAAGATGATGGTGAAGATATGCCCTAAAATATCAGCTGTGTAGTAGGTCAAGGCTACAAGTCCAGATTGCAGCGGGAGGGCAGTGGGCTCTAGGATGAATATTTCCAAGAAAAAAATGAAACTGACAGATTGTTTCATATTTTCATTATGTTGAAATGAATTCTCCTGGTCTCTTGGAGAATTTGAGAGATGAATTATATTAAAAAAGAAAGACAATCACCCCCTTCCAAAAAATACCTCCAAAAAATAAAAATCTGAGAAAATTATTAATTCTAGGAAAAACAAAGATCGCATATAAAAGGGAGTGTAATCATTGTATACTATAGGGCTCATCTCTGAACAACATTTATATATTCTTGATAAAATATTGATCTGGTAAAAAAAAATTGTGCTAGATCTAATTTAGAGTGATGAGGGAGGAAAAGGGAAAGTGTGTGAATGTGAATATTTGTGTGGGGGTGTGTGCAAGGGAGCTAAATTCTCATCTTCTAATAAAGGAAGTTAATATCCAAAATATGCTAGACATTATTTAGACATATCAAGGTAAATCCCAAAAGACTTGAAAGTATTTGCCTCTAGAGAATGCGATTCTAGAAAGAAAGAGTGGCACAGAACATTGCTGTTTTTTGTTTTAAAAAAATGTAGTACTACTTGACTTTTTTTTTTTTAGCAGCAATATTGAGATATAATTCACATTCCATTTAAAGTGTACAATTTAATAACTCATATATTCACAGAGTTGTGCAACCATCACCTCAATCTAATTTTTAGAACATTTTTGTCACCCACAAAGAAACCTTGTACTCAATAGCTTTCACTATTTGACTTTTTCAAGTGTATATGTATTAATTTGATAGAAATAAAAAGTCATAATTTTAAAAAGGAAAAAAAGTATTGTTTTTTAGTCAGTGCGCAGAAATGTGTCATTAGAAACTCTAGGTTATTTAATATGACATCTTCCTGTTATTTTAATCTATATATTTTATAGATTATTAACATGGTTTCCCCCCTTTATAATTATATTTCTCAAGCAGGAGGGCAGGAGTGGGATGGGAAGTTAGGAAGGAAGACGAGGAGGAAAAAGTAGGAGGGATTTAAATGCCTGGGGCTTAGAAATCACTGTTCCCTATACTTTCAACAGAGATTGAGTTCTTTCTCCTAAATGATTTTCCAGAAAGGATATTTTAAATATTTATTTAAAATTTGTTTGCAAAAGGAACTCTGGTTTTTCTGAATATAATTACCCATAGAAAAATCAATGAAATATATGTTTTAGGCCAAAGGGAGAAAACATTGGTGTTGTTTCCACTATGTTGGTGGTAGAACTCAGGGGATTCCAAATAAATCTTTTTTTTTTTTAATGAAAATTTTTATTGCAAAGCTTTATGCCTAAAATGTAAGCAATCACACTCCAGAATTTCTACTAATGAATACCACATGTTAGCCTCAATAACTTCAGCTGCAGGGTGGAGAATATTGTGTTAAAGCCATTTGGATAATAAATAGGTATCTAGGTCCATTTCAGCTGGAGCAAGTCAACTGTATTGAATGTGAGTGAAACATTAATTCTTTATAAGAACCTACCCAATTGGCAGCCACTTTGACATGTAATATATACATTAATTCACCATTCTGCCCCCATGGAATCATTTCATCCTTTGCTTGAATCTGCACTTACTTGCATGCCTATCTCCAATCTCCTGAATCTGTCTTTGGGGTATCACTTACATGTACTTACAAAACATACATTTTTAAACAGACACATGAATGAGAATGGTCCTAGTTTTTTGAAAGTGTTAGTTTGTCATTATTTCTGTTTGTTCTGCAAATATCACATGGCTTTCTTCCTCCCTCCGGGACCTTCCCCGGCTCTCATTCTCAGTCCTCTGGGCTTTGACAACTCTCCCCTCCTCTTTCTTTTCTAAAGTCTTATGAAAACAGAGGAAAGAGAATATTACATGTTAGTGTTAGACACAAAGGACACCTGGGGCTTGTTTTGGTTCCAAAAAAAAAAAAAAAAAAATTCAAGATATGAAGAGAAGCGGCAGAACCTACTTAGAGAGGGCTGCCTTTCTGTGGAGGCTATTCTCACAGGACACGGTCTTGCTTTAGAAAGCCAGTCATGGGAAGCAGCAACAGGAAATGCAGAAAGGAATAAATCTGTCAGACTCATTTTCCTTTCTGTTTTACAGCGGAGTTGTTTTTGTTTTCTTCCCTCTCCTCTTGGATGGAAGCCAAATTTCCCTTAACCAGAAACGGCACGTGAGGAGGCCGAGAATGTTATGCTCTCCAAGTTCTGGCTGAAACACTTTATCCATAGTGATGGGGGGAATTTCAGATGTTCATAATGGGGTTACCTCCTTATACAGCATTTCTGTGATACTTTTAATCATATCATTGTAAGCTAATTTTGTTCAAATTACACACACACACACGCATACGCGTGAATGCATTTGGTGGCCACCGAGGACCTATATAAAGAGAATTTGCTGAGTACTAGTATTAGTAGGTATATACTTTGTATACAACACCAAGCTTAAAAACGACTCTAGAAAATATGTATGTGTCCTTTTTAGAATTGTGAAAATTGAGGTTTAAGAGGCTTTGGGACTCGCCTAAGTTCATAAAAGTAGTAAGTGGCTGAGCTGGGATTCTATGAAGTCCTTCAAGATCCAAACTCCACTTTCTTTTCTTTCCATCCGAGGTTTTTAAGCTGGTCTCCAAGGAACTCTTGGGGCTGCCTGGCAAGGGGATGGGGTCGGGGTGGGGGGCTGAGAGGTCAAGGGAGAGGTCAAGAGTATTCAGCCCACCCCGTCCTTTCCAGAGCAACACCAGGGTTTGCTTGTTTTATTTCTCTGTGTTTCTGTGTGAGACTGTGGAGGACCATGAATTCCAAGTTCCCTCCCTTTCCCTGTTTTTAACCTCTATACTATGCCGTGTTTAGTAATCATAAAGTTTCAACACGGAGTAGATCTTTGCCTTTCACAGAATGAACCTTTGAAGTAGCTCTCGTTTGTTGGTGACCCTGTGGTCATTTGAAATTTTGCTCTTGAATTTCAAGTGCTGAGAGGCTGTTTGAGAGCTGCTGAATTAGCAGCCAGAGACACATTTTAAAATATAGCTTCTGCATCTCATCTTGGCTTTGTTGTTTATGATAAACTGAGCAGATAGTGTCATCTTGGTTTTACGTCAGGGATTGGCAGATTTCTTTGGTAAAGGGCCAGGTAGTAAATATTTTAGGTTTTGCAGGCCACATAACGAGCTCAGTTACAAATTCTCCTGCTTCTTTTTTGAACTTTTTACTGCAAGAGACATATGAAAAAGAATGGTCCCATTTCTCAGAATTGTGATGAAAAACTAATGTGAAACAGAACATAGAATTTACATTATATACCAAAATTCTTGTCTTGCAGTTGTCAGCCAATGAAGACGATTCTAACACACATCTCAAATCCGGGAATAAAGTCACTTTTAAGTAAATTGCATTCAATCAGCACATATTTTTGTTTACTGATTTTTAAAAAACAAATATGATAGTAAACACAAATTCCCAAGAATAGTACGCAGCTGGAATTCCCTTATTGTCTCATTTCCTGCTTTCAGGTGAGGGAGCAAGTGACCTGCAGGAACTCCTAAGCCTGGAGGGTAGCATTTCAGGGAAGCTCCCCAGGTATTCTCTCATTGTCCTTCTTGAACTTGCCCATTTGTTCTGTTCTCCGTCAGTGGGAGACAGTATAGCTCAGTGGTTTGTGGGCTTGCATCTTGGCTCTTTATGGCTCTTTATGACTTAACATCTTGGCTCTTTATGACTTAACATCTGTGTGGCATTAGGCACTTACCTAAGCTAAATTTCTTCGTCTTCTCTTATGTGAGTGGGGACAACAGTAGTATCTATCTCATATACATGGTAGATTAATGAGATAATAAATATCAAGTATCTAGCAAAAATGTCATTTACTGTTGTGGTCATTGCCATGCCCTTCTTCTTAATAAATTGGGTAACCTGAAGGGCTAGCACCCTCCAGGTAGGTTTCTTAATTGCACTGTATGCTTGACTTCCAATATGGCTTCATCTCTTTATTGTTATTTTTTTGTTGTGAGTTTTGGATTATATTTTAGCTCCAGATTCTGTGGTCTCAAGACCAGAATGACTCCCTCAGTGCCAGTCTAGTTCCTGGAACTCCATTTCCAGAGGGGAGGGGAATTCAAACATGAACATTCATTTGTTCATTTGACAGCCTGAGAACATGTAACCAGGCTATGCTAGGCAGCATGGAATGGCATATTGGATAAACAAAATGGGAATATTTTTCTGGAAATTATAAGATGGAACTAAAAGCCATTTTAGTGATTTAGATTCTAGAGCAGGTTTTCCCAAATTTCCTGAATTATAATTCCCCTGAGGTTCTTATTGAACTTACAGATTCGTAGACTGTACAGATCTACTGAATTGGAATCTGGGAGGGAAGAGCCTGGAATCTCTCATTTTAACAGACTCTCCAGTGATTCTTATAAGTTTTGGAGATGTACTAAAGCAAATGGTAATGTAATCAGACAGACACAGGGATGGAAGCTACTCCCATTACTTTTTAGGAGTAACAGCTGCTGCTTCAGTGCCACCCAGTCAAGCTAGTGCTTGGAGTCCATTTCGGGTGTCTGGAAGCTCCAGGATTCTGCAAGAGGTCTCTTTTCTCCTCTGCTTTCTGGCTGCATATAATCTCTCTTTCTCTACATATGTCTAATACTGGGTTATCAATTCCCACTGTACATTATGGGAGATTTAAAAAGTACTGATTCCTGACTTCACTCCAATTATATCAGAACCTTTTCAGTTGGGGCCCTGGCAATTTTTCTTCTTAAAGTTCTCCAGTGACTCAAATGGTGAATGTTGAGAATATATGCACCAAGCACCTTGGATGTACCTCCGGTATTCTAGCTATTATTTTTATTTTAAAAATAAACTTGGTTAATATATTTTACATACTATCTATTCTAGTTGTTTTTAGAGCCCAGTCATCCTTCAAAGGTTCTAAACATATGCTCCTGTTTCACACTGGTTTGGAGGATGAGTTTAACTGTGAGAATAATAGATGGCTGTTTTTCCCTCCATGTATTATGACTATACAATAAGGTGTAAGATAGTGGCTTTAAAAATCTTTTTTTTTTTTCCCCTGCAAAAAGCTTTATTGCTGGAGTGGATGTGACTCAAGCAGTTGAGCACCTGCCTCCCACATGGGAGGTCCCGGGTTCAGGTTCTGGTGCCTCCTAAAGGGAAAAAAAGACAGACAAAGAGTAGACAATGAGCGCAAAACAATGAGCAGAAAACAAGTGAAAAAAAAAAAAGAGAGAGAACGAGCAAAAAAACAACAAGCAGAAAATGAGCAAAACAATGAGCAAACAGATGAGGGAGCCATCTAGGGGTGAGGTGGGGGTGGGAAAGAAAACACACACATTATTTTTTTTAAAAAGCTATATTGCTTACACTTAGTTCACGGCTTATTAGAGGGCTGGAAGGTGGTTGGTTAAAGAGATGCCTCCTGGCTGGAGGGAGGGGCTCAGGCAGAAGCCTGGATATCAGGGGAATGTAGAGGACCCACACCCCCCAGAGGTCTCTGGGCTTCCGAGACTCCTAGCTGTGCTTGAGGGTGAGCCTTTAGAAGAGATACTCACCCAGCACCAGCCTGTGGAGGTTGGTCAGGTAGTAGCGAATCTCCTCGATAAGCTTCACCTCCTCCTCTAGGAAATGGCGCTCCAGGAAGTCACAGAGATGAGGGCTTGTGTTGGCAGAACCCAGGGCATGCAGAGTCAAAGAGACTCTACTCCAAGCTCTTCTCCAGGGTCTTTGGCGCCTTCCATGGCATCCAGGGTTTTACCCCATTCATCTTGGAATGGCTTCTGCATGTCCTGGAAGCGGGCACGGCCACTGTACTATTTTTGCATCTTCAAGAAACTCTGGGTGAATGGAAGAAATCAGATCACTGATGTGCAGACAGTGGCCACTGGAGGTGCTGAAGTCAGTGAGAGGGAAAAACAGGTGTAACATGGGGGCATTTTCGGAACTTGGAATTGTCCTGAGTAACATTGCAATGACAGATACAGGCCATTATATATCCTGCCATAACCTACAGAATTGAGTGGGAGAGAGTGTAAACTACAATGTAAAGTATAATCCATGCTTAGTGGCAATGCTCCAAAATGTGTTCATCAATTGCAATGCCACACTAATGAAAGAAGTTGTTAATGTGGGGAAAAGTGGGAGGTGTGGGGAGTGGGGCATATGGGAATCTCTCGTATGTTTTTTATGTAACATTTTATGTACTCTAAGTATCTTTTAAATATAAATAAAAAAAAATATATATATATA
>JAQZBX010091826.1:0-12343 GCA_029593785.1 Cabassous unicinctus
TAAAAGGCATAATGTCAAACAAAATTTTTTAATTTTTAATAATATTTTTCATTTTTTAAATATCCCATTCTTTTTATTTTAGTTTAGTTTTAGTTTTTTTTTTTTACATTTTCATGTATTTTATCTCTTACATTTAAACTTATCATTACTATTTCATTTTCCTATTAATTGTATTTGGCTATTGTATTGGCTTCACCTTTAAAGAAGCTTTGGATCACAGAAGGGTTACAACTGGGGTAGGAGAGGATCATTGGTGGGAGGTGTCAGCGATGGGGGTGCATGGGAGGAACTTAACCTGAACATACATATAAGGTATATAAAATTGTTCAAATATTCATGAGGCATTGTCACAGTGGGTGAAGAATCACTCAATAAATGATAGAATACTGAATTCCCATCCTGGAGAGCTCTGCCACATTCTCTAAGGGAGCAGCAACAGTCCCCCAAGTGCAGGGGCAGTGTCTGGCAAGGAGGATGATCCACTGATGGACTCTTGTTATTGATGACTAGCCTTACGAGTCTTTGCTCTTGAAATTGAAACTTAGCCTATTGTTATGGGGTGTGTAAGGGTTGCCTCCTGAGAGCCTCCTTGTTGCTCAAATGTGGCCTCTCTTTAAGCCAAACTCGGCATATGAATGCATTACCTTCCCCCCAACATGGGACGTGACTCCCAGGCATGAGCCTTCCTGGCATGGAGGGTTTACTACCAAGTGCCACCTGGCAATGTGACAGGAAAAAGACCTCGAATAAAAGGGGGATAGGTAAAGACAAATGAGTTCATATGGCTAAGAGACTTCAAAGTGAGTTGGGAGGTCATCCCAGAGGTAACGCTCACTCACATCTCAGTAGGACCTCATAGACTTCCAAAGTGGATATCACCCTAAATAGAGGGGCTCCTGAGGGCTCTGGAGACACCCAGGTCCTATGTCAGGGCAGATAGCTCCAGAGTTTGGTGCCTTGCCAGTGGGCCTTACTTTGGAATTTGTGCTCCTGAGAGTGACAGAGTTCGACTCAAATATGTCTTCCCTGCACATGGTTCATCTGTCCCTTCTATTCAAACCTATACATGATGCTGGAGTTTGTAGGTGACATGCAGAGACAGGAGTCTTTGTGCCAGCTGGGCCTGGAATCTCGGTGGAGTTGCAACTCCTACTCTACAGCTAAATGGACTCTTCCAGGACAATTGGTGGGAAGATGATGATGGACAATAGCTATCCCAGGGAATGGAGAGAGTCTGCAGCTGCAGGAAGGATAATCCCATCCATCTTATCCATGGGATATAAGCCCCTTCTCATTTGGAGGTGGAGTGGACATCACCATCCCAGACTACTCAGGATTGGGGGAAGAACTATGGACTAGAGTCGACTTACTGGTATTCTATTATAGACATATTGTGATTCAAGCAATGGAAGAAATTACAACATTGATGTGGAGCCAGTGGCCACTGGATGCTCTGGGGGCAGGGAGAGGGAAAAGCAGTTGTAATACAGGGGCTTTTTTGGGCCTTGGGATTTGTCCTGAGTAACATTGCAATGACAGATATAGCCCATTTTATATCATCATACAACATGCAGAACTGTGTGGGAGAGAGTGTGGTCTACAATGTGAACTATGGTCCATGCTTAATGGCAAAGCCCCAGGATGTGTTTATCCATTGCAGGTGATATGCCACACTAATGAAGGATGTTTATGTGGGAGGTTGTGGGAGGGGTGGGAGGTGGGGCATATGGAATCCCTATATTTTTTGTGTAACATTTATGTAATCTAAGTATCTTTTTTAAAAATTTATTTTTAAAAATTACCATAAATTATATTGTCTGTGAATTGTCCAAACCAAAAAACTTGTGAGATAAATCTTTTAGACTATAGATACATTTGCTGTCTAACTTCTACATTCATGACTATAAAATGCTTGTCAGTGCTAAGGCACTCTGTGGTTATTACCGAGTTAATAAAATCATAGGCCTTACATCAAGACAACAAATATATTTCATTTACCTATTTTGAGGACATAGATGCAAAGGCCCTAAACTCTTAAAAGGAACTTAGAGACTAAATATTCAGCAAAAACGAAATAATTTTTTTTCATAAGGAGTACTTCAAAGTTTTGGAGAAGTACATTTAGGTTCAGAAGTTTCATTTCACTGAAATTTAATTCAAATTCATGGTGCAGTTAAAATAGGGTTTGGCTAGCGGAATCACGACTGCTTGCTATAACAAATATGAAAGCAGAAAAATATAGTCAAAACATATCCCAACTCTAGGACTAGTAGGAAAACTGGCCTGAACCTAGAAGAAAGACACATTAAATAAAGAGTGATAGATGATGGGTGGCGGGGTGAAGAGAGCAGAACAGCTATATTCCTCTCATGGATTTTTCAGGCTTTCCTAAAGCAGAGCATACATTCAGGGAAGTGGTGTACCTTCATAGTGTCCAGGTCCACAGACTCCAAATGTAATGCCCAAGCACCTGTATCAAAACCCCTGCAGGGCAGATCTTTTGGAACAATCAAAACATTGCCCTGTACCAACTTAAGACCTTACCAAATGGAAGTAAGAGTCTACTCTGAATAGTCCTAATTTACTTGATTCTTCCTAATAAACAGTGAAATGTTAGCTTCTGGATACCAAGCAACAGAATTAAGCTAAAGAGATTATCTACCTATACCCTTCAATACTTACCAAGGCAGATCAAAATAACATTCCATCCTCTACTGAAGAGATTCTTCCTTTCTCAAACTGTGTCTCAAAATAGCTATATTAGTCTGTGTTCTCTAAGAAGCAGATACCAAGACATGTTTAAGCATGCAAGAATTTTAATGGGGAAATGCTGTGTGAAAGAAATAGGGAGCGAACTAGAGAAAACTGGGAAAGCCATCAGATTGAGAAGCAAGTATGATTCCAAATGAAGGAGAGAGCAACAGGAGGTCTAAGGAAGTTTTGACAAAGCTACCAGGGAGTCCTTGAGCCAAAGTCAGCAAAGGAGTCCCATGTTTCCCAAGAATGGGTCCACCTTTAGTATTCCACTACACTTGGGCATTAAATGGGAGGACCCTGAAGGAGGTGTGCCTTTAGCACAAAATTGGTGATGGATTTCTAATCACAGCTGCTGGGGCTCAGGGTCAATTATGCTTCCTAGAGTAGGAAGTCTGCAAGGCATATTCTCAGAACTGCCACACTCTATTCCTTAAAATAAACAGATACGCTTCTCACAGATTTGGAGAGCAGCTCACCATGGTTTCCAAAGGACTTTTTATTCCCAAGGAGAAACTCAGAAGGAGGTTAATAGAATGAACTACAGTCTCCAAAACTGCAACTGATCTTACGGCTCATTTTCTCCCTCCTTTACTATTCATTCTAAATTCTGTGGTTTTCGGCTACGTTCTTAAAAGCTTCTCAAGTGGTATAACCCAAACCTTCATACCTGAAGGGATGGAACACTTGATAGTCACACCCTTCTCCATTCAGGCTTGCTTTATATGTTCATTCAGTTACAATGGGCCAAAGGGATACCAGGAAGCACCCAAGTGGATCACCTTAGTTTCATGTGCATTCTTTCCTGCCCCTATTGAACAAAAGCATCCTTACTTACTCCCAGTGATTAGAGTTAATTACACCATAAGTAATTTGGTGACTCCTCTTTTTCACTTGATCGTCCCTGGGCACGAAGAGTTCAAAGAACCCTGGCAGTAGTCATAACTTTTAGTCCTATTGGACACTTGTGATATCCCTTCTCAAGAGTGTGCCCCCTTTTTGGACTATATCATCCAATCCAGCAGAGCAAGCATTGCAAGGACAGGAATGACAAAATACCCCAGTAGATTGGGAGTGATGGTGAGTGGGACCATGCCTGCTTCTACCTCTTTGTTTCCCCGACAGAGATATTATTTCTTTTGCAGATAACAGTACTATACAGAGGTCTCTGATTTAATAAGTTAACTGAATCCTGAAGGACAGCATGCCATTCTTTTAGAGTATTGCCTCCATGCTGGCATTTCTGTTTCAATTAGGGCTTTAAAAGACTGTTCCAGCATCTATGTAGTAGATATTATGACCAGTGGATCCCAGCATCATGGGATAACTCTTGCCTCTCCTTCATTGTAACATAAGTTCTCTGGACAAATGCTGTGTTTTATGAGATTCTATGCCTGTGTATCAGGCAATCCATAAGCCTCTAGATAATGATTCTCACAGAAACTCTGCAGGCAGGAAAGGAAACCAATATCCAACAGTAGGTTTATACCCATGAAGATGAGCCATTGGTCTTTCCAGGCCAGTTGGTCTCAAAGCATGGTGATATTTTGAAGGCTCAGTGTTGGTCTCTATTGCCAAAGAAATTAGGCCTTCAGAGGCAGCAGTAGCTGGGTTGGCTTTTAAGTGTGAATTCATGCTTATGGGCCATACATAGCCTACATCTCTGCCACCATGGTTATCCATTATGTTCCCATCATTAAAGTTCTGGGTTGCCCATTGATGAACACTAGCTAGCCCCAACTGGCCCAGTTATGTTGTCTACTTGACTATTCAATACTTCTTCCATAGAGGTACTTTCTGTGGGTACAAATTATGTTACAAAAATCTTCACACTTTCTGTACTCTTTTATTTTTATCCAAGGAAATATCCTTATTTCTACCATAATATCCTACTACAAACTCCTTGTCTCCTATTTTCCATCATTTTTCTTAAGTGAGACCCTTCAAGATGACCAGGCCATTGGTCACTTCCCATGAATTTATATATATTCTCACCTTGAATCACTTTTCCTTCAACACAAAGTAGATAGCCAGGTGCACTGCTCAAAAGTTTACCCACTGTGAAGATTTTTTCATCTTCATAGTCTTGCAGGACCACCCCTGAATGTGACCTCAATGCAGACACCACCCATTTTTAGCTTGTACCCACATACCAAGTCAACCCATCTGTTCACCAAACCTGGATTTTCTCCACCACCTTCAGCTGTTTGTACAGGACCTCACATATGGTCATAGGTACAAGCCAGGGGAAGAACATTGGTACAACAGTAATGGGTGATATGGATGTCTGAGTTACCTGCTCGTGCAGGTTATTCATGTCCTCTGGATCTTCACAGGCTTGATCTAAGATGTACCATTTCCATCTTTCCATGGACTACCATTATCTTGTCCAATAAAACCCATCTCATAATGGAAAGTTCAAGATACAAGGTCACTTGGTATACTTTGTTTAAGTGTTCCCCTCTACCAGAACCTAGTAACATGCCAAAAGCTGTGTTTTAAAGGGTATGGAATTCTCTGCTATGAGTGGTGTAGCAGTTTGGCATTATTTATGAATTCCAAAAATAGATATTGGATTATGCTTGTAAACTGGCCTGTTCCTCTGGGCATAATTAAATTATGATTCAGGCTTTGATTGGGCCATGTCAGTAGGATGTTGAGTCCCTGCCCCTTGGTGGGTGGGGACTCATAAACGATGTGGCAAAGGACAGATCTGGAGTTCTGATGCTGAGTTTTAATGCTGGAGCCCAGGAAAGTAAGCACACAGAGGAGCTTGGTCGTGAGGAAGGAGAGAAGGCCCCAGGAAAAGAGATGAGCCATTCACCTGATAGTCTACAGCTGGCCTTGTGGAAAGAAGCAAGCCTGAGCCTGGAGAGAGGCAAACCCAGGAAGCCTGAACCCTTACAGATGTCAGCAGCCATCTTTCTCCAACACGTGGCAATAAACTTTGGTGAGGGAGGTAACTTATGCTTTATGGCCTGGTAACTGTAAGTTTCTATCCCAAATAAATACCCTTTATAAAAACCAACCAATTTCTGGTTATTTTGCATCAGGACCCTTTTGGCTCACTAATACAGATGGCATGGCCTAAACCCAGAATCCAAGGCATCTTTGTTATGACTCTCACACTCGGGCATTACATTAGCTATATACAGCATCTTATTACTGATACTCTCATCAACATAACTTCTATATTATATGTCTTAAGTAGCAGGATTGATTACACCACAATATGGACCTGCTACAGTGCCCTTGCCAGCTCTTTGCCATCCTTAAAGTTAGTATCTTTCTATGTCACAGATAGATGGGCCAGAGCAATATTCCTAGGTATAGAATGTGTTGCCTTTCTAAGACTTTTGTTGGCTTTCATCTATTTTGCTTCTTGGAACACCGTGCCTTATTAACCATCTTTCCAACTCCCTACCAGTCAAGTCTCCTTGGCTGCCCCTCTGTCTTTACTGGTCATAATGGTAATTGTATCATCCTGGCTTGAGGCGGTTAAGTAATATCACCTGGCTCTATTCACTGTGGAGCCCTATCATCCCCATAGATGTTAATAATCCCAGCTCTGTGGCTGCATCTCCTACCAACACTGCTGGCCTGCAGAGAAGAGACACTTCTTAATAATGTTGATGTCCATCTCATCAGTATATTCCTATGGCTTTCATTAAAGTTGCATTCTCTGGTTTCTCTAATGGGGCATAATTCTCTGGTGGGTCTTCTTTTATCATGCCTACTTCTCTTAGCCTTTTTATTCCCTCCTCTACCATCATCCAGCTAGCATGGTAAATCCCATGTTCCAAGAAATGAATTCTTGCTTACTTAGCTTTACAGAGTAACCTCCTTATTCAAGCACTATCAAAATCCAATTCCAGGAATAACCCCTTGTCTCTTACTGGTTACAACCCAACTAGTTCTTGTTATTCGTTAGGTCAGTAGTTCTCAACAGGGGATAATTTTGCCCTCTCAGGAACATTTGGCAACATCTGGAAATATTTTTTTGTTGTCACAACTGGGGAGAATACTATTGGCAACTAGTGAGTAGAGGCCAAGAATGCTGTAAACATCCTACAATGCACATAACAGCCCCCTACAACAAAGAATTAAGCAATCCAAAATGTCAAGAGTGCTGCAGTTGAGAAACCCTGTTCCTCCCTTCTCAGATCCAGCATGTCCACAGTCATGGACATGGCTGGGATTTATGCTGGTATTTAACTCTAGTTACCAGCCTAGCACTCAGGAGAGGAGCTGGTGACAGTTTTTGTGGGAGACATCTTCTTCCTTGGTATTGAGGGAGAGGAGGATTCTGTAGCATCTTCCAGCACAGCAGAAGTGCTAGCCCTAACTAAGGAATTGTGGGCCACCTCTGCAAGCCTAGAGGATACAGGAAGGTTTGTAGAACCAACATCCTCACCATCATCCATCCAAATGCCTCTGTCCCAGTTTTCAGATCCTAAGTTATTCTTACCAGGGCCCTGATCTTCACATAAGAGAAATGCTTTGGCTGAAAGTTCAAATATCTCTGGAGCTCTAATGTTCTCACAATCACGTCTTCACCCTGCCATCCAATTATATCTGCCCTTCCAGAACAAGTAATGAGTACCTCTATACATTACCACTAAGGCTTTCTGGTTCTCACTCTTGGTAGTAACCAGCCAAATCCATTGTCTTTGTAAGCATTATTCTCCCCATGTTTTCCAAATGTCTGCAACATCACATCTGCCACAGTTTCCCCCTCTGTCAGGATATTTATCCAGTTACCACCAGTGGAAATTTAGGAATTGAACCAGTATCCATGCCCTACCCATTAATCAGAATGGCTTCCACTTCACCTGCTGGGTGGTTGGTGCATCAGTCCCAAATCCCCAACTTGCTGCCTGTTTTCTCAGATTATACTCAATTTCATTTGTGTTAGTCTGGGTTCCCCCAGAAGCAGACACCAAGACAGGATTAGATTGTAAGAGTTTTTTTAGGAAAAATGCCTGTGTGGAAGGAAATAGGGAGGGAGTAGGAGAAAATAGGAGACCCACTAGACCATAATGCAAGCCTGACTCTGAGTGTCTAAGACAGGGTGAGAATGTTGGGTGCAAGTATATTTAGACTGCAGTTTTGGCAAAGCATCGGGGTTTTTCAGGCCAAAGTTGGCTCAAAAGGAATCACTTATCTCAACAAAGTACGTTTGCTTTAGTATCCGCATATCACTCAGCCTCTAGCAGGGAGCACTCCATGTGAGGCATATACTCTGCACAAATGCAGTGATCGATTTTAATGAGTGGCAGCAGCTGGGATGCTTAGCCAATTACAATTCCTGTGGTAGCAGATCTGCAAAGTGAATTCTCATTCATGATGACCAACACGCAATCAGCATCTGTGGACATGATTAAGGGTCTGTTTCAAAGGGAGAAATGTTACATTCACTAAGACAGAAATAATAAGCAGTGATAACAACCAATCAGATCTCCATTTCCTTATTTGATACAGTAAGAGGCGTATTCATTGGGCAGGTCCCTTAGTCTTCTTTTATTGCAACATTAAATAGCAAATATGAGTAATTTCCAGGCAAGGTTCTCAAACAAGTTTTACAAATATCACATAATCCCTTTCAATGTGTTGCAATTTATATGTGCACAGACCTTGATATAGCTGATTTAATTAATATACTTTATTAATTGCTTACTTTGTTTTTCCAAGAGGAAGGAAAATAATTAATTATATATAAGTATCAAAGAGTCTTTTTAAGTCTATTAAAGGGAATTTGTTCAAGGGTCTCCAAGAATACCTCAACAATTCAGCCCATGTTCCTCCATCCAGGATGAGACAGCAAATAGGAATTTCTACCTTGGTTATAAATTCCGACTCCACTCCACCACTTAAAAGTTATGTTGCTGTGGATCTTCTCTAAGACGCAGTTTCTTTAGCAGTTGAATGGTATGCTAATCATATCCCCCAATAGAGGGTTAAATAGTGTCTTGCCAAAATTCATGTCTACCTAGAACCTCAGAATGTGAACTTACTTGGAAATAGAGTTTTGCAGATATAATTAGTTAAGAATCTCAAGACACTATCATACTGGATTTAGGGTGGGCCCTAAGTCTAACATGCATTGTCCTTATAAGAAGAGAACATAGCGATACACATACAGCAGGAAGAAGGACATGTGACAATGGCAGCAGAGATTAGGGTGATGCACTTATAAGCCAAGGAAAGTCAAGAATTGCCAGGAGTAACTAGAAGCTAGGAAGAAACAAGGAAAGTATTTTAGTTACCTTGGCTGCTTGAGTAAATATGATGCAATGGGTTGGCTTAAACAATGAGAAATTATCAGTTCATGGTTTTGAAGCTAGGATAAAGTCCAAATCAAGGTTTCAAGGTGATTCTTTCTTTCCTAAGAATAATGTTCTGGGGCTGACTGCTGGTGATCCTTTGCCCTGGGCTCATCTTTCACATGGCAATGCACATGGCAGCCCCTCCTGGCCTCTCTCTTCTCTTCCAGGTTCTATTGACCTTCAGCTTTATGCTTCCCATGGCTTTCTCTCTCTCAGAATTCCATTCCACTTAAAAAGGACTCCAGTAATGGGATTAAGGCCCATCCCGATCAAGATGGGCCACACCTTAACTCATCAAAACGTCCTATTTACAATGAGTTCACACTCACAGGATTGGATTAAAAACATGTTTTTCTGGGGTACACACAGCTCCAAACCACCACAAAAAGTGGAGCATGGCCCTACCAACATCTTGATTTTGGATTTCAGGCTTCCAGATTTGTGAGAAAATATGTTTATGTTATTTTAAGCCACCCAGTTTGAAGTAATTTGTTATGGCAGCCCTAGGAAACTAATACACCACCTATGACTTTGCCAGTAAATGAAATAATGCTTATAATTCTAGCACAATGCTTGCCATGTGCTAAGTTCTCAATATAAATCTACTTGCTGTAAATGTGACCTGATTAGCTCATTTCCACCTAGACAGAAAGCTACAGGGATATAAACAATATTTCTGTCTTGAGATTCGTATAGAGTAGTGAAGGGAAGTATAAAGCATAGGTTCTGCAATTCATAAAGCTAGCCCTTTAACGCTTACTGATTATTCCAATAATAATAATAATAATAATAATAAAATGAAAATGCTCTAATAATAATTGAAGTGATGAATGCACAACTATGTGATTACATTGATTGTACACTTTGGATGGTTTGTATGCTTTATTAATAAGTATCAGTAAAATTGAGAATAAAATAAAATAAAAAAAAAGCTTATTGATCCATTCCAATTAATTATACTGAGACTTTCTTCATCTTTAAAATAAGGGCAATAATAATATTTATATCTCACACTTGTTTCCAGGATTAAATGAGATAAAGAATATATTCAAATGCCTACCCAGCACCTAGCACACATTAAGCACTCAGTAAATGTTAGTTATCATCACTTGTTCTCTGTGACCAATGAGGTTGATGAAGTAAGTAGGGTTATCTCTTCTGAAAGTGAATTACTTCAAATTATTATCTTCTTAAAATTGTCATCATCCTCTTACAAATTGTTTTTCCATCTTTTCACTTGATGTAATTCATGACTCATGTACTCAATAGTCCCACTTGCCATTCTCACTACAGTCAATGAACCATCTATAGTGCCTTCATTCCATTCTCTTTGGATTTTGCTTCTAACCTGCCTGGTACTTGGTAACCAGAGAATCAAATTTAGTACAATTGTGTATAAACTAAGAATAAATATATTGAAAATTAGAATCTGAGAGATTTTCCTTATGCAGAGTATTGAACTTGAGTGTGAAGACTTCTATGAAATGCATTTTACATTCCCAAGGCAATCTTCACATGCTTCCTGACTCTGCAATACTTTCCCATCAGAAAGCTAAGTCTCCGGTGGTTTTCAGTTACTCACTTCTATGTGCAATGCTGGGCACATAGAAGATGCCAATAAATGCATGTTAATTGAATTACATAGAAAGAAGTATAATAAAAACTAAATGGTTGATAAACTTCCACATTATTTTATTTATAGAAATCCCTTCAAATATCTGGACACATGCTTTTAGTGACTCTTATTTTTCTATCTTCTATACAAACAAAAGAGTGAAAAGCTTTGTTTGTCCTGTTGCCTCTTCTGTAAGAAGACACTTTTCCATTCCTGTGTATGAATAGACAAGTATTGGCATATGAACCTGCCTTTAGTCATATCAAGCATTCAATCTCTCTCTCTTATTTGGCTTTAAAGGGTTTCTAAGTGTACATGTGGGTATTTTCAGCACTTCATTTTCCTTCTTTTCAAAGTGTCATTTAATGCTAAACAAAAGCTAATCAGAGGAATTGTGGGGAGATAGCATTTGATTAGGTAAACAGGGCTCAACTCTCTCACAGAACAATAGAGAAAGGACAAAAGCTTTCTGAGGGACATGCTTTGGGGGTCAGCAGACCAGGACAGTGCTTCACAAATCCCAGGAGGGTGAGGGACAGAGAGACAAAGAACCCAGAACTACAAACATGAGTTACCAAACCACTCTGGGGGCCAGGAAGGACTCCTCTGCCCAACCCTCCAAGATATTAAGCTGGGGTAAAAGCCCTGGCTCACTGCAGTTGACTGAGAGGGGCACAGGCATCTTTCTCCCTGTCAGCTATTATAAAAAATTGAAGGGAAATCAGAGGGCTTTTCTTCAGTGAATTCAGACAGCAGAGCTGGCTCTGAATCTTGGCTCTGGCCAGATCCAAACACAGGAAAAGGAGATTGAAACACTTCTGTGGAAAGGTGCCCTGATGAATGCCATCTGCTGGCAGGTCTGGAAACTGCATGAAAAAAAACTGCTTTTGCTCCTCTCTGTATCCTAACTCTGGGGAGAAAGTCTGTGCCCCATTAATGAGTCCCTGGGATGATTTTGATAACATAAGCTGAGACATTTTAAAGGCTTGGAATAAGTTGAACCAAGTATCAAAGAAGAGCTGTGAAAAAGGGAACAGTAGGCAAGAGAGAGGAATTGGTCATCAGAGTAAAGACACCAACAAATTCAGATGCTTAGATATCAGCAAAAAACTACAAGCCATACTAGGAAACAGGAAGAGATGGCCCAGCCAAAGGAAAAATATCCTGAAGATATACAGGATTTAAGACAATTAATCAATGATAATTACACAACTCTCCTAAATCAATTCAAAGAATTGAAAAAAAATATGACTAAAGAGATAAAGGATATTAAGAAGACACTGGGTGAGCATAAAGAACAATTTGAAAGCCTGCAAAGAAAAGTAACAGACCTTAGGGAAATGAAAGACATGATAGATGAGATTAAAAATACATTAGAGGCACATAAGAGCAGATTTGAATTGCTCAAAGACAGAACTAGTGATTTCAAAGGCAGAACATCTGAACTGGAAAAGACAGGAAAACAGAAAGAGAAGAAAATAGAAAAAATGGAAGAAGAAATTCAATGACAATGTGAAATGTACAAACATACACATAATCAGTATCCCAGAAGGAAAAGAAAATGGAAAAGGGGAAGAAAGAATGTTTTAGGAAATAATGACCAAAAACTTCCCAACACTTATGAAAGACATAAATATCAATATCCAAT
>JAQZBX010091827.1:0-12343 GCA_029593785.1 Cabassous unicinctus
AAAGAGGGATTAAATAGACAGGACAGATGAGCCATGTGCAGGGAAGACATAATTGAGTCTAACTCTGTCACTTTTAGAAGCACAAACCCCAAAGTAGGGCCCACTGGCATGGCACCAAACTCCAGAGCCCTCTACCTTGACCATAGGATCTAGGTGTCTCCAGAGCCATGAGGAACCCTGCTATTTGGGATAGTATTCACTTTGGCAGTCTAAGAGATCCTGCTGAGATGTACATAAGCGTTACCTCTGGGATGTCCACCCAACTCACTTTAAATTCTCTTAGCTGTATAAACTCATTTGTCTTTATCTTTTCCCCCATTTATTTGAGGTCTTTTTCCAGTTTCATTGCTGGTTGGTGCTTGGTAGCAATCTCTCAGTGCCAGGGAGGCTCATACCCAGGAATAATATCCCACACTGGGGGGAAGGTAATACATCCATATGCTGAGTTTAGCTTAGAGATAGGCCACATTTGAGCAACAAGGAGGCTCTCAGGAGGCAACCATTAGGCAGCCTATAACAGTAGATGAAGTTTCAATTTCAAGAGCAAAGGCTCATAAGCATAGTCGTCAATATCAACGGCCCATCAGTGGCTCATCCTCCTTCGCCCCTGCACTTGGGGGACTGTTGCTGCTCCCATAGAGAATTTGGCTAAGCCCTCCAGGATGGGAATTTAGTATTCTCTCGCTTATTGTGTGAGTCTCCACCCACTGTGACAATGTCCCTTGAACATTTGTACATTTTTACATAACTTATATGACTGCTCAGGTGAACTTCCTCCCATGCAACACCATCCCTGACACCCCATACCAGCGATCCTCCCTTGCCCCAGTTGTAACCCTTCTGTGATCCAAAGCTTCTTCAAAAATGAAGCCGTTACAATAGCCAATTACAATCAATAGGAAAATGAAACAATGATGATAAGTTTAAATATAAGAGATAAAATATATAAAATTTAAAAAAAAATAAAAATAAAATAAAAATATAAGATTAGGATGTTTAAAAAAATGAGAAATACTAAAATTTTTTTGACATTTTACCTTTCATCACTGAAATATCTGGTGTCCTGTCTGTACTGTGGTTCCTTTCTCCACTCATTCCCCAATGTCTCACTATTTTTCATTTTGTTTTCAAAGAAGTTTTAGGTCACAGCAAGGTCACACTTAGAATACAGGAGACTCTCATATACCCAACATCCTCCCCCTTTCCTCCCTCCCATATTAATGTTTTTTTATATGTGGATGGTACCTTTGTTATAACTGATATACAAATAGTAAAACATAGCTACTAAACATTGTCAATGGTTTATACTATGGTTTACATTTTAGACCATACACTTTTATAAATTTTGATGATACTTACCATGTCCTGTGTCCATCACTGTAAGATCATACAGAACACTTCCACTGACCACTAAATACCCTCTGTTCGATCTATCTATTCTTCCCCCACCTTTCCCCGGGGTTCACGGTGACCCCCTGGCTTCATTCCTTGGATGACAAGATTCATAGTTACATGCAGCAACACTGATGTCTTGATGCACTGGTTTGTCCTCCCCTATTAGGAACCACCCATGCTCTCAAGAGACTCCCACCTGTATATTTCTGAACAAATCAGTCCTCCCGAAGATGGAAGTCCACCTCCTTCCTGCTCATTATGTGGGTCTCCACCCACTGATACAACACATTATGACAGAATGGTCACTCACACACTCCATAGAAGCCTGCTCCAGGTGCACCCTGTCCTGAATGCCTCCCCAACCAACACTCTAAACCAGTAACCTTTCCTTGCCATATTGCCATAAGAGCATTCCCAACTTTGTACTTTCAACCACATACCCGCAAATCCTTAGTGTTCACCTGATCCCTCTCCCCACCCTCTCCCCAATATCCTGGATTTTCCAACCCACCCTTCCCAATCTACCCACCTGTCAACCCTGCACCACCCAACCCAATAACATCACTACCCTCCTGTCCTATCCGTTCAATACACAACTACACTTTTACACCTTACCATAGATTATATCCGTATGGGTGTTGGCTCACATTCTTCTTCTCCCTTTCCATTTCTTATAAACCTGTCTTCCATACAATGCCTCTCTGAATCTGCTCAATTTCCTTAATTCATATAGTGAAGTCATGTACTGTTCATCCTTCAATGCCTGGTTTGCTTCACTCACTATAAGGTCTTCAAGATTCATCCATTTTACCCCAGGTGTTAGCACTTTATTTCTTCTTACAGCTGAGTAATATTCCATTTTATGTATGTACCACATTTTATTTATCCATTCATCTGTTGATGGGCACCTGAGTTGATTCCAACATTGGCAATAGTGAATAATGCTGCTATGAACTTTGGTGTGCATGTATCTGTTCATGTCTTTGCTTTCAATTCTTCTGGGTATATACCCAGCAGTGGAATTGCTGGATCATATGGAAGTTCCATAGTTATGTCTTTGAGGAACTGCCAAACAGTACTTGATGCTGGAGTTTTAGGAGTACATTCAGAGACTTGAATCTTTGGGCTGTCCATGTGCCAGCTGGGCCCAGAACCTCAGCGGAGTTGCAACAACTACTCTACAGCTCATTGGACTCACCCAGGACAACTGGAGGGGAGATGATGGATAATGGCCATCCCAGGGAAAAAAGAGAGTCTGCAGCTGCAGGCAAGATAGTCCCATCCATCTTCCCCATGGGATATAAGCCCCCTCTCAATTGGAGGGAAGTGGACATCACCATCCCAGAATCCTTGGGATTGGGGAAAGAACTATGGACTAGAGTGGATTTACTGGTATTCTACCATAGACATATTGTGATTCTAGCAATGGAAGAAATTACAACATTGATGTGGAACCAGTGGCCACTGGAAGCTCTGGGGGCAATGAGAGGGAAAAACAGTTGTAATACGGGGTCTTTGTTGGGACTTGAATATCATCCTGAGTGACATTGCAATGACAGATATAGGTCATTTTATATCATCACACATCATGCAGAACTGTGTAGGAGAGAGCGTAGACTACAATGTGAGCTCATTTCCATGCTTAATGGCAAAGCCCCAGGATGCATTTATCAATTGCAATGAATGTGCCACACTAATGAAAGATGTTCATGTGGGAGGGTGTAGGAGCTGTTGGGAGTGGGAATCCCTGTATCTTTTGTGTAACATTTATGTAATCAAAGTATCTTTTAAAAAATTTAAAAAAAAAACACAAAAAAAAGAAAAGAAAGAGGACAAATATATTCTGAATTTGAGTGATGAAATTTTATGGATATTTCAATAAATTAATTTGATGACAATATATAAAAGAAAGAAAGTTTTACTCGGAAACTGAAAGTATAATGAGTTTCCTGTGAAGTAGAAGGAGAACAAAATCATGAGATGGCCATATCTTTAAAAAAAAATAATAAAATAATATAAGCTTTTCTTTTCATATATCATAAAGCTATACATTAGTTTAAACAACAAAATATTGGTGATATTTGACTTTTCTGACAAACAGCAAAAGGAAAATTTTATCCATTTCAATATAATATGTTTGTTCTTGTTTCTGGAATAGTCAAAGTGATTCATAGATAAGAATAGGCAGTTTTCTGGAAAGGATCATATTTATAAACATACTCATATAAAATTAAAGGCAATATTTCAAATGACTTGGAAATATTGATAATTAATATAAAATTATTGGAATAACTGAACATTTGTGGGAAAAATGAACTTGTAACTAAATTTATGATTTTATAATAATGTAATAAGAAGTCAGTTCTCATCATGACACAGCAAACACAGAACCATACTCAAGTATACAATAAAATTGAAATTAAAGTTGCCCATTAGTATTTTTGTGTTTTTAATTAAAGCAGTTGTTGGTTTACAGAAATATCATGCAGATACTACAGAATTCTCATATAACATTCTAATTCAAATATTGTTTTCCCTATTATTCACATTTTGCATTGGTGTGGCACATTTGTTATTATTGATTAAACAATATTATTATAATTATATTATTAACTACTTGTTTTTTTTAAATTCTGGTATCATATATGTAATCTAAAATTTCTCATTTTATCCACTTTCAATTCAGTAGTGTTAACTGCATTTACAATGTTGTGTCACCAACAACATTCATTATAAAAACTCTTCCATTAAACTAAATAGAAAGTCTATAACAATTAAACATAAATCTCTATTCCCCACCCCCAACCAGCCCCTGTTAACCTGGATTCTAGTTTATGACTTTATGAATATTCATATTCTAATTATTTTGTATCAGTGAAATCATACAATGTTCATCCTTCTGCTTCTGGTTTATTTCATCAAACACGATGTCTTCAAGGTTCATCCATGTTGTTCCTTGTCCATTTATTAATACAGTTTAATAATTATAATAAAATATTATAATAATTATAATAAAATAATTATAATAAAATTTAATAAAATTGCACAACCATCACCAAAATAAAAAGATGAGTTACAAACTGAGAACATACTTTACAACCTATATTATACCTGTGATATCAATCTACCCCCCACCAAAGATTCCCATCCTCTTGTTATTTAATCAAATATGACTAATTTAGGTAATACTGATTAAGGATTTTACATATGTAATTAAAGCCCCAAAACAGCTAATTTTAAGATACTGAGATTATCTGGATGGGTGTTAACAGTTTCTTCATGTTGCTTGTTCTGCCAAATAAAGGTTAACAATAATGGAAGCTTTATATTATAAATTTTATTAAATGTAAAGGAGATGGAAACAATACATATTTAAGTCAAAATAGTACATAAAATAGCCGTTTATTAGTAATTAATACATGTGGCCTGTGAGGTACAAACAGGGGTCCCACTGTTGTGGAAATTCACAAGCTGCTAAATAGTTAATAAGAAATTAAGTAATGATAAATGTATATACAAACTTACCAAACCAGGGGACTCACCAACATCTGGTTCATGGCTGGAAGCCCCAAATCAGCAGCCGATACCAGAGTAATGACTGGAAACAACACCTGGGCAGAGTGTCCCCTCCCAGGGCGAGACTTCAACCAGATCCGATAAGACCCTCCCCTTTTACACTAACCTTGAGCATTGCTCATCTGTCCAAATCATGAGCCAAGCATATTCCAGAGTTAATGCATCAATTCCCAAGGAAGTGGCCAGTTTCCTTGAGAATGTTCACAGCCTCACTGGAATGTTCCTATTACTAATCTTGGTGTTTGCTTGCCCAGTAACAAAGAACTGTAAGTTATTGCTTTAGGCCATAGAGTTACTGCCCACTTCCTCTGCCTTTTATGCTGACTATGCTTACCAAGGAAATATTAGTTGCTGATTGTTAGGTTTAGTTTGAACAATACTCACTAAATCATTTCCCAATACATTGGTGGTAGAGAAAGATGTCAGAGATTTGCAACGTGATGGGGATTTGATGCATTTTTGTTGGCTTTGAGGTGGAGGGCTTTGGTTCATGTGTCAAGGAATGCAGATGACTTTCAGAGGCTTAGAGCAGCCCCCAGCTGACAGCCAGAAAGGAATGGGGCTTCAATCCTGTAACCACAAGGAACTTAACCGCTTCAGTAACTAGAAAGAGCTTGGAAGTGGATTCTTCCCCAGAGACTTCTGATAAGAGTCCATCAAGACTCACACCTTGATTTTGGCCTTAGGAGACCTTTAGGAGAGGACCCAGATGTGACTTGCCAGAATTATAACCTGGGAAAAAATAAATTGGTGCTGTTTAAGGCTGCAGAATGTGTGGTAATTTATTACAACCATGATAGAAAACTAATATATATTTTGGTACCTAGAAGTGAAGTGCTTCTATAAAAATACATAAAAATCTGGAAGTGGTTTAGGAATTGGGCAGTGAGCAGATGCTGGAAGAATATGGGTAAAAGCTTAGATTTCCTTGAACATACTTTTAGCTGAAATATATACATAGAATTTGCTGCTGGTGAAGGCTCAGAGGGGAGGGAGGAGCTTTATAAGTACTAAATCAACTTAGAAAAAGCATAAATGACTGTTAATAAAAACTGATTGTGGAAATCTGGACTTGGTGAATGCTGCTGGTGAGGGTTCAGGAGAAAATGAGGAACATGTTATTGGAACCTAGAAGTAGAGATATCCTTGATATGTAGGGGCAGAAGCTTAGCAAGATTGTGTCCCACATTTAATATGGAAAGCAGCACTCAAACATGATTAACTTGGAAATTTAGTGAAGAATTCCATACAAATATTTGAAGGTGTGACCAGGTTTCAATTTGCAGCTTATAGTAAAATGGGAGATGAGAGATAAATTGAGGGAAGGGATGTTAAAACAGAGAGAGAGAGAGAGAACCAGAACTTGATGATATGGGAAAACCTCATTTTATGCAGATGGAAAGATATTATATAATTCAGAAATGGCTGCCAAAATTGTGGCACAGACAAAAGGCTCAGGGTGTGGCTGTAATACATTTTTTGTTGAAAAACAGCAAGACATAAAGGTCAGCAAATTCAATTACAGAACAGTAAGGATATTTTTATGTGTATTATCAATTAATGTAGAGGGGCTCTAGGATTTTTAAGTAGCTAATAAATGTAGTTAAAATACATACATACATACATACATACATACATATGTCTGTGAATTTGGCTTTGTCCTGATGGAATTAATCCCTGTAAAATCTATGTGAAATTCACAGGTTCTTGAGAATTTTAGACCAGGAGAAAAATTGCCAGGTGGGACTGAAAGAGAAAGAGAAAGAGGGCTTTTAGACTTCCCAAATTACACCATCACTAAGGAGTCTGATGATAATGCTACAAATGTGCTAACTTAAAGAAAGGGGGGTCGGGGGAAGAAGTATGTAACCAAGAATCAGGTAGGTGTAAGCAATAGCTCAGAAGGTAGAACTGAGACCAGAGAAAGAAGCTGGGAGTTGTGGAAGATTATTCACAGGCCTTGAAACATAATGAATAAATTTTCAATTCTAAAAACAGATCATGAATACAGAAAAAAAAAAATGAAAGTTTTTACTAGTTTACAATTATTCAAGCAATTCTAAAGAAAACAGCCAGTTAGGTAATTTTTGCTCAGGATGACAATTTTTAAGATTTGATAACCATTTAAGCAACTATTTTAGTAAAGTTTGATATGAAAGTTTGAAGGCAAATTAAGAAATATCTTTTGGATAAAATTTTGGGCAAATGTAACAATCAACTTTTATTGCTTTTAATTAAACTATTTTGAGATAATTATGATTAGCATGCAGTTATAATAATAGATATTCTATGTACCATTTACTCAGTCTCCCCATTAAAAACATTTATTTTGTATGTTCACAACTATTGCTATGCACATACAGTTTATGTATGCTCATGTATGAGTGATATATTTCAATAAATTAAAAAAAGAATTTAAAAAATGAGGCCAAGAAAGTAGCCAGGTACAGTTAATGGGAAAGTGAAATTATAATGCTAGGTTTGGATGTGGGAGGTGAAGTGCATGAGAAATTTAAAAGAACTAAAATAAAATTAAAAGATTGGGATATTAAAAAATAATGAAAAATATTTAGAAAAAAATTTTTGGAAAAAAACAACATTTAAAAAAGCCATAGTGCAATATTAAAACCAGAATACTGGCAGTGATATAGTCAAGATAGAGAATAATTCCAATGCCACATAGCACCTTCATTCTTCCCTTAAATAATTTCATCCCTTCTGTAGCAGTTTGATATTTATGAATTCCAAAAATAGATATTGGATTATGTTTGTAAACTGGTCTGTTCCTCTGGGCATATTAGATTGTATTAGATTCAGAGGTTTCAATTTTACTTGATTAAATTAAGGCTGGGGTTTTGATTAAGCCATGTCAGTAGGATGTTTAGCCCCCAAAAAGGGGTGGGGACTCACAGAGAAAATGACAGGGTAGAGGAGAGAGTGTGAGTTTGGTGCTGGAGCCTCAGGAAGTAAATACACAGAGAAGCAGATACACAATGAAAAAGAGAAGCCTCCATTTGACATGGCAGGGTCCACGGGAAGAGCATGAGCCTAATAATCTACAGCTGACCTTGTGATGAGAGCAGAGCAGGTAAGCCCAGAAAGAAACAAGCCCCAGGGAGAGAGCCAAGCTTTATGCTAACCTATATCTGAGCCTAGAGAGAAATGAGCCCTGAGAGAGAAATAAGACTTATCCCTACTATAGCTGAGATTGGAAGTAGCTGGACCTTGGAGCCTTAGGAGGAAGAGGAAGGCTGAACCCTCATAGAGACCAGCAGCCATCTTGCTCCAACACATGGCAACAGACTTTGGTGAGGGAATTAACGTTTTATGGCCTTGTGACTTGACGCTTCTTCCCCAAATCAATAAACTTTATAAAAGCCAACAGATTTCTGGTACTTTGCATCAGCACCCCTTTAGCTGACTAAAACACCTTCTATCCCCAGTACCTCCTTACCATGTGGAAACCATTAATATGTCCTCTGTTGCTATTATTATGTGATATCAAGAATGTTAATGAAATAGGATCATACAGTATGATATCTATTCTCATTAGAGAAATTGTGAGTCCACAGAAAAATCATGCATAAAATACAGAATTCCCATGTACCACCCTATTATTAACTCTCTTCATTGTTGTGATACATTTGTTAGTATTAATGAGAACACATTTTTATAATTGTACTCTTAATTATAGCCTACAGTTTAACTTGGGGTCACTATTTGTGCTGCGTAGTTCCATGGATTAAAAAAAAAAAAATTCTTGTCTAGTACCAAATATACAAACTAACATTTCTTCTTTTAACCACATTCAGGTAGAGATTTCAGTTCTATTAATAATGCTCACAATTTTGTGATACCATTACCTCTATTTATTACCAAACCTTTTCCATCATTCCAAATAGAAATTTTGTACACTTTCAGCCCTAAATCTCTATTACTTTTCCCCACCTCAACCCATGGTTACCTATGCCCTAAATTCTGACCCTTTGAATTTGCTTATTCTAATTATTTCATTTCAATGGGACCATTCAATATTTGCTCTTTTGCATCCTGTATATTTTATCAACAGGACCTCTTCAAGTTTCATCCAGGTTGTTGCATGTATCAGTACTTCATTCATTTTCTATAGCTGAATAATATTCTGTTGCATGTACATATCCTATTTTGTTTATCCATTCATCAGTTGATGAACCCTTGGGTTGCTTCCATCTTTTGCCAATTGTGAATAATGCTGCTATGAACATCGGTGTGCAAATATCTCTTCTATCTGTGTCCCTGCTTTCAATTCTAAGGGGCATATATGGAGTAGGGGGATAGCAAGGCCATTTTATATTTCTTTTCTTAGTTTTCTTAGTAACAAACTGTCTTCAACAGCAGCTGCACCATTTTATATTCCCACCAACAATGAATGAGTGTTCCTATTTCTTTACATCTTTTCCAATACTTGTTATTTTGTGCTTTGTTAGTAGTAGCCATTCTAATGTTTCTCAAGCAGTATCTAACTGTGGTATGAGATTTCTGCTTCTGAAAAGTAGATGAGAGAATATAAAAGGCTTTTGTTCATAAATATACATTCATTGCTTATGGCTTCAAGAATAATCATTCAGTGACAATCTCCAATTAAAATATTTCCTATGGTAGCTAATTACCATGTTATTTTCTTTTCTTTCATGCACAGAGATCTCATTTGTAGCATCCTAAATACAGAACTATCTAATTAATTTTGAAGACTTTATAATATTGAAAAGATTAGGTATATTATCCATGTTTTTGCAATTATTTTTACAAATCCAGGTTATACTATTGTGTTTAAGTTAATTTTTTACTCAATTTTCTGGATTAGCATTTAAATTCAACTTGCTTAAATTCATATAATTGAATTGAAATCCTAATGTATTCCACTCACAGGTTTCTATTTGTAAGACCACTTTTCACACCCATGAAGCTTACTAATTACGTGATGGTAGATGTGTCTTTCCTGAAGATAAGTTATGTCAGTGACCATACTGTTTTTTTTTAAGACCACTTTCACTGACTGAATTCTGGTTTTTGAAAACTTCAGTTGCTTCTCTTCACAGTTCCTTGCCTTGTTCCACCTGGGAACATACATCTGATTTGTAGACATGATGTCCCACTAAGACCAGATGACTGATATTCTCCAGCATCACATCACTCAACAGCTTTCTCTGGGATGTGTCCAGCAATGCCCACTCTTCCTGGGTGAAGTCTTTAATTACATCTTTTAAGATTTACTAACTCCAGCAGTTGCATGGTCAGTAGCACAGTTGACAATGCTGTTCCTCTAGGTTTTCACTCACAACCAGAAATGCAGTGGACAGGGCCTGAATAATCCCAGAGTCATGACCATCACCTCAATGGGTCCTATGGGAATGAAGCATTTGTCCTTCCTGTTGCATTTTATCTATTTTCTCAACCTTCAGTATATTAAAACTTATATAAAATACAATACAAATAAAAATTTAAATATATTTCCCTTCACTATGGTGTCTTTTTTCATGCAGGTTATTTATATATATATATGTATAGTCAAATTCATTCATATTTTCTTTCATCATGTCTTTATTTTGAGAGGCAGAAAAACCTTCCCAAAATTAATCACATATAATTACATACCCACCAGCAGTAATGAAAAGTCCAATGCTCCACAATTTGTGAGCACACTGTATTAATCACTATGGCTTTAAAAAGTGGTTATATATTTTGTACTAATTTTCTAACAGCTCAGTTCTTCAAAACTGCCTTAATTAGCCTTAGCTGGGGTTCAAACTTGAAACAGTGAAAGGCTCTGTGGACTGCACCCAATTTTAGAGGTATCCAGGTTATTTTGCCATTGTGTGACTTTGAAGTCGTGAAGGACCATGTGAGGGGGAGGGTAAGGACTGGCAAGTCCCAGTCGTAGCTCTATCTAACTTCATATTTGATTGTTTTTTTTTCCTTTTTTTATTCAGCATTTTTGGAGTCCTCCACTTTCTATCATCTTCCAGAGCTCAAAGCAAGCAGGAGTTGTCTTTTAATTAGTTGTTTCTGAGAGGAGACTTTTCCAGGGGATGTGTTATGTCACCATGGTTAGGCTAATATTTCAACTCAGCCAGGTAATGGTGCCCAGTTATTCGGTCAAACAAGCACTGGGCTAATTGTAATACAAGGGCATTTCATGAAATTTAACCATCAGTGAGTTGATTGCATAGATGGCTGGTTACATCTGCAATCAACTGAGGAAACTGCTGTCAGAAATGTGTCATGTATCTTCCAATCAGTTGAGGACCTTAAGAGGGGAAGAGATTTCAGCAATCAGGGAGAGAGACTTCCATCTTTACTTTGGACAGCCAGTGTGTTCTGGGAAACTCATTAAAGACCTTCATCAGAATGTTTTACCTTCGTTAAAATTGATGAAGCAATATTATTATTATGTAATTAACTATTGTCCATAGTTCACACTTTGTGTTCTACAGTTCTATGTGGTTTTTTTCAACTTTTATTCTGGAAATATATACAACATAAAGCTTACCATTTCATCCACTATTTTCTTTTCCTTTTTCATTTCTTTAGGAGGTACCTGGGATTGAACCCATGTTCTCATACACGGGAAGCAGATGCTCAACCACTGAGTTACATCTGCTCCCTAATGAGAGTTGGTTTTTTCAATTGTATTGTTTTTATTTTTATTTTTTTTCATTTTTATTTATTTATTTATTTATTCATTTATTTATTTTTTATTGTTCATAAAAATCAAGATTTTTCACAGTACATACCAATATTTGTAAAATGATATATAAATATATATGTATATATGTGTATTTTCTTACATAAATGTTATTTTATATATATATATATTTTTAAAGGTGCTTAGATTATGTAATTATTACTCAGAAATTACAAGCATTCCCATGTTCCCCACCTCCCACACCTCCCACAACATCCCACACCAACATACTTCATCAGTGTGGGACATCACCCACAATGGATATACACATCCTGGGGCTCTGCCACCAAGCATAGACCGCATTTCACATCATAGACCACCCTCTCTCCCACACATTTCTGCGTGGTATATGCTGATGTAAAATGGCCTACATCTGTTGCCACAATGCTACTCATGACAACCTCCAAGTCCCCAAAAAGCCCCTGTATTTTGACTGCCTCTCCCCTCCTTGCCCCAAAAATGTCCAGTGGCCACTGTCTCCACCTCACTGTTACAATTTCTTCCATTGCTTGAATCACAATATACGACAGAACACCACCAAGTCCATTCTAGTCCATAGCTCTTCCCCCAATCCTGGGGGTTTTGGGATGGTGATGTCCACTCCACCTCCAAGTGAGAGAAGGTTTATATTCCATGGATACAGTGGAT
>JAQZBX010091828.1:0-12338 GCA_029593785.1 Cabassous unicinctus
ACCCCAGAAGCCTGAACCCTGGCAAACGCCGGCAGCTGTCTTGCTCTAACATGTGGCAATGGACTGTGGTGAGAGAAGAAACTTAACGCTTTATGGCCTGGTATCTGTGGACTTCTACCCCAAATAAATACCCTTTATAAAGACCAACCCATTTTTGGTATTTCACATTAGCACCCCTTTGGCTGACTAATACAGAAATATTCTTTGACTAATTTCCAAATGACTATTATTTTTCTATAGTGTCAGAAGCTGGGTTGGGATGGACAAGAGCACATAAAGGAAGAGAAGAGCAAAGAAGAGTTTTCTTGTGCAATCCGAGGGGGAAATAAGATTAAAAATAGGAAGAAGCATGACGTAGAGAACAATACCATCACGTTTCTAGGTGCTGTTATAGAATTCATAGTCTGTCAGATATTTTATTGGCTAAAGTTGAAGGGAAATTTCAGTGAGTGCCTCTAATGATTTAAAAAAAAACAACAACCCTAGTCTCTCAGACTAAGTTTTGTTTAAAATATTTTAACAGCTTAAATCTAAGAGACGAGATTTATGCAAATACCTGGGGCTTAATTCATAGAAAAAGACTCTCAGTATTTCTTTTCGGGTAAGGCTTCTCCCTCCCCTTCAGTTTTCCCATCCAGTCCCCAGCTTACCCCTCCTTCCCTGATAATTTAAGACACCTGAGGTGCTATAGGAGAAAAATATGACCCGGACTCCAGGTGTGATCTATAGGGAGCCTTGGCTGCACACTTTAATTATTGCTAACAAAGTAACATTTTAATAGCTTTAGGTTGAAATTGATGAGTCCTCCTGTTCCCTGGAGGCCTTGGAAAGACCTGACATGACATCTTGTAGAAAAAAAAGAAAGGAGGCAGTGGTATTAAAGTATCTGCCTCGATGTGGAATGGTCAGTTAAAAACAAAAACAAAAAAACCTGTACTCTCCTTTTTCCAAGAAACTGAAAAAGTCCATGAGGGTCCATATATTCATATAATGCATTTTCCACCTTTCTGTGAATAGGATACAAATGTTCCTCCTTTTACAGAAGAAACGGAAGAAAGGCACCATGAAAGGCCACCACCAAGTCTTCTAGCAATGGAGAGATGAGTGGCTAAACACAAGACTCAAAATCCCTTATGGCCAGTGACTTCTCCACTTATTTTTTAATGGTGAGTGTTGGAGATGGTGAGTGCAGAGTGACAGATTGACTGGTGGAAGACTCCAAGGAACTAAGAAAAGAGACTTGGTCTCCAAATTCCAAAGTTAGTGTGCTGAAGTCTCAGTGGTCTGTCAGAGTGACAGCTAGGCCCTGAAGAAGCTTGGGCACATAGTAGGCCTTCAACAAGTCACGGGCCTTTGAAGGATGCTGCTATTTAGTAGTCACAATTAAGGCATGTAGTGGCTATGACTTCTCAGCCCACATACCCAGTCTGCAAAATCCTCCTCTGGCCTCCATGCTGGTTTGGTCTTGGTCATTGGTCCATGGAAGTTGCAATAGCCCCCTCATCCCAACCACAAGGCCTCTTCAGGTCTGCTGACCCTCTCTCAGCCACCTCAAAGCCCCTCTCAAGGGGAACCCAGGACAGTGTCGATTGTTTTCCAGCACCACTGTGGAGTCTGAAGAAAATTGATAAGACTGAGGAAGCCCTCTCTGCTTGTAGAAGGCATGTTACCATTATAGCTATAGCACGAGGACGCTTCAGGGAAATTTCTCAAGGTGCGTGACTTTAAACCCTGGGGAGCTGGAGTAGAGCAGGGTGGGATGTATAGGCCCTCCCTAGAGATGACAACAATGTCTGATTCTATCCCTCTCCTCTTACCAAGGTATTTAGATCTTCTCACATATGGGAGAAAATGGGCTCGGCAAGACTTCCAAATCAATTTTTATTCCCTGCGTCCTTAAGTGTCTTACTTTTCAATATTCAAAAGCCAAGTTTCTGGGATTCAAAACACCCCACTTCCTCTTTTTTCTTTCTTTCTTTTTAATGTTGAGTTGAAAGTTTGTTTAGGAGCACAAAATTCAAACATTGGATTTTCTTTTTCTTTCTCCTTATATTTCTGTCTCCTGGGTGGTGAGTCAAGAATACCTCACTGCTGTAGGAGGATTTGCCAAGGAAGGTGGCATATGGTAATACTTCAAACTATTTTCCCACATCGCAATTTTGTTCCCATCATTAAAGGAAAAGCAGAGCAAACCCAGAGAGAATAGAAGGAGGCTTGCTCTCTTTCTAAAGAATTATGACTAAGAGATTTCAAAATGAGTCAGGAGGTTATTCCAAGGTTAGGTTTATGCACGTCTCAGCTGGATCTCATTGACTGCCACAGTAAACTGCCTCAAACAGCAGGGCTCCTGGGGGCTCTAGAGACATCTAGACACTATAGACAAGGCAGACAAGCTCAAGAATTCAGGACCCTGGCAGTGGGCCTTATTTTGGAATATATGCTCCTCAATGTAACAGAGTTTAGACAGATTTATAATTAGCCTACACATGGCTTTTCTGTCCCTTTTATTTGAACCTATAATTCAGCACTATACTCATTAAATATATGTCCCAGAGACTTAAATCTTCAGTCTGCTTATATGCCGGTTGAGCTGAGTTGCAACACCTACTCTCCAGTTCACTGGACTCACCCAAGACAACTAACAAAAGGATGATGATGGACAACACCTATCCCAAAAATCAGAGAGTATCCACAACTGCAAGCAAGACAGTTCCATCTATCTGCCCTTTGGGATCTAAGCCCTCTCTCAAACAGAAACAGGGTGGGCATCGCCATCCCCAAATCCTCAAGATTGAGGAATGAACAAACATAAGGGGGGGAATGCAACTATGGACTAAAGTAGACTTATTATTCTAGCAATGGAAGAACTTGTATCATTGATATAAAGGCAGTGGCCACCAGAGGTTCTGAGGGCAGGGAGAGGGAAGAATAGGTGTAACATGGGGGCATTTTCAGAACATTGAAATTGTCCTGCATGACATTGCAATGACGGATACAGGCCATTATACATTTTGTCAAAACCTATAAAATTGTGTGATGCAAAGTATAATCCATAATGTAAACTATAGACCACGGTTAGGAGCAATGCTTCAATATGGGCTTATCAATTGTAACAAATGTACCACACTAATAAAAGATGAGGGAAAGTGGGGGAAGGGGAGGGGCTGGGGTGAGTGGGAATCTCCTATATTTCTGATGTAACATTTATATAATCTAAAGCTTATTTTAAAATAAAAAATATATATTAAAAAAAGAATTAGCCACTCAGTTAAGAGGGAAAAATGGGAAAAGGGTTTGTGTCAGCAGGAGAGAAAAAGGAGAAAGTAAAGAGCTATTAAAACATGCTGGGTCTTATTTTGCCATATAGCTATACAGCCATAATCATAATTCAATAATAAATAGCTTCCCAGTGAATAATATTGAACTAAGGCTTATTTAGGGAGCCCCAAAACACCTGAGTCAAATTCATATCATCTCACATTGCATGACACATTTGGTAGGTGTAAATAACAGCGTGTAAATACCAAAGGCATTACATGACAGTGGATGGGGGAGGTCCTGGATTTAGTTGCAAGGAGTAAGGGTAAGTGGCAGAAGAATGTCATCATAAAGATAATAGTGAAAGGTAGAGGGTCACTCTCTTAAGCGAAGAATAAAGAAGGTAGGAAGACCTAATACCATTTGCAGAAGCAGATCTGAAACTGTGAAAGAGTTGGCAGCACAGAGTGATGAGGTCTCAATGACAGGTAACCTTGAAGGTGTATTAGGTGTTTTAGGTGGAGTTAGGGCTGACAGCTCTTGGCCAGGACTGCAGATGGCTGTGCTCAGGTCCTGGGTTTGTGTGTATCTCAACAAGGCAGCTCCACATCTAACCAAGATTTCTTCAGATTTTGCGGAGAAGAAATATTTTTTAAGGGAATTTCTGAAAAATTAAATCAAGCATTCACTGAAGAAATCTGTTTGTGTCAAGACTCAAACTAAAGAATTAATGCATCCAACGAGATAAGTGCTTCTAATATGCAAATATGTGAAATAAATGGATACAGTTTTGAATGAAACTAATCTTACTTTAAAGTAAAATCTATAGATTTTGTTTGGGTTACCCAAAAAGCAGAACTTGAGGTAAAAACTTGTGTGCTACAACTTTAGTAGGAAGTGCAACCCCAGGGAAGCAGGAGTGAGGAAAAGGGGGAATGAGGCAAGGAAGGGGGGAGAGCCAGTTGGAGGGTATGTTTCCAAGGTGTCTGGCTCTTGGTGTCAAGTGCACCTACTGCTGGATCTTGTAGGACTATCTACTGCGGCATCCTATGAGCAGTTGCTTCCAGAGATAGTCCATCCAGGTGGAGGATGGAAGAAATATTCATCTGCTGCTCCCCTTCTCCCCTTAGTCAAAGTTTCACCTCATGGGGGAGTGAACTCCCTGCTCTTCCTAGTTGCTTATGCTTCAGCAAAAACAGAGAAGTCCCTGGGCAGGGGATGAGAGGGAGCCATAGAGAAGGGTGTGGGCACGAAGGAGCGCAAAGAAAGGTGCTTGACCTGTAGGTACGAAGTCAATCGCATAGAATTGGTCACTGCAGCAGCCAAGGGTCTAGGGTCCTGGGAAGAGGAGAAGCTGAGAGGGTACATAAAGGTGACAGTCCCAGTCTTAATAAAGCTTTAGTTTCACATGTTCTTAAATAAGGAAGAGAAGACATCTAGTAGTGCGGATATTCCCAGAAATCAGGAAGTTGCATTCAAGAATTCTTAACAATGAGTTATCCAAATAAATGTGTTAGAAAAAGAGGGCTGCTCCACCTGTTCGGTATTAGCTTCTTTGAAATAAGAGAGAAAACTGAGAAAGATGTATTGTTGAGTAGCAAGTGATATCCTGGTGATTCGTAATATTACCTAACATTTTTAGAGGTCTTACGATGTACCAGGCACTGTTTTAAGAGTTTTGTTTAAAATCCTCACATTAATACAAATATGCGACAACTGAGATGCAGGAAGCCAAGTAATTCACTCAAAGGCACACAGCAGGTCACTGGTCGAGTTAGGATTCAAATCCAGGGGGTCTGACTCGCGAGCCCACGTCCTTCACCATTGTATCGATATTGACTTTTCGCCAGAAGATAAAATTGCAATTATTTCTCTTTCCTGCTTCTGAGAAGTCCTGAGGTTTTCTTGAAATGTAATTAAGATTATGGATAATTCATAAATAATTTTCAGAAACCATAGACTCTGGAAAGCAATGCAACTGCAAGTATTGATAAGGGAAATTGCATCTGGCTTAAATCTGATAAGAGCAGCAAGGCCTCATTGGGTGACACAGCACCACCCCTAGAAAACACCTTGGTAACTAGGAGGCATCTTGGGTGAATTAGGAAACAGTTCCTTCCTCCAGGAGGACGTGGGCATCAGCCCCCATTAGTCGCGTATGCCTGGGAGCTTTTGCACAGTGAACATGCAAGAGTGGTGGAGCTGGGGTGAAGGGGAATTTGGCGAGGCTGAATGAAAGTGCAGTGAACCCCCAGTTACCACTGTGAGCCGGCTAAAATCTCACTTCCCAGACCAGAAGAGCTTCCAAAAGCCTATCTTGTTGCCTGCTTTTAATGCACCATGCTCCACAGATGTCCTTTCTCATAAATTCAGAAGTATCTGCACGTCCCAAGGTGAGCTGGTATCTTCTTTTTATTGCTGGCAGTTTGCAGGCAATGGATCTGACATTAAAAAAATATGGCACTCACTTTTGAGAGTGTGACCCTCTTTTCAACTTCCTAATCTTCTTCCAATTCCCTTTGCTCTTTTCACCCTTGTGCTTCTGGTTAGCTCACATGGGGGTGTTGGGGACCTTCCTGGATCCTTTGACTTCTTGCTCAATTAGAAAAGGACACATATTCTCTATAGATTGGCTCATAGAGACAAAGCATCTGTCTAAGGCTAAAAGAGCCTCCAGAGAACTGACTTTAGCAGTTTGCCAACTAACCCATTTTGCATGCTTCCTGGGGAGAAACAATATACACAATTACTACAGGGAAAACAGGAGCGATATTTGTTCTGTGTAAATATCTCAAAGGAAAGTTATGACGTGATGGGAAACTTATACCTCTTAAAACAATTGCTGGTTTGTGAACACAGCGGTTATCACCTCATATGCCTGGGCCTTCCCTCATCCGCTTCCTGAGGGACAGAGTTCATGGATTCAGTGGTCTCTCCACCTGTCCCACCTAATGGCAGGAGCTGTCAAGAATTTTGATAGGCCATCATTCAGTTAAGTTGAGCAGATTCAAGTACTTTATATAGAAAGTCCTGGCACTCCTTCTTGTGGATGTAGATATATACACTATGTAACTGGCAGAGATTGTTCTTCCCTACCCTTCGTCCATTTTCTCCTTCTTCTTTCTAAGGGAACTCATATATTACTGGGGCTAGCAATGTGCCCAGGTAAAAGACATTTTCAGTACCCTCTACCAACTAGCAGTGACCAGTTGACTAAATTCTGGCCAATGAGGTGTGAATGGAAGGTGTTCAGAGAAACCTCTTTGAATGTGCCATAAAAGAGAGATGAATATTCTAGAAGTTCCTTTCTGCCCTTCTGTCTTTCCTCCTTTGTTTGACCTGCAACTTGAACGTGAAGGCTGGAGCTTCAGCAGCCATATTGAATCATGTGTCAATTTGAGGGAGGAATTTTGAGCTAAGGGGGGCAAAGAAGAAAGATAGAAGGATCCTAGGTCCTTGACTACTGAAATATTGTCATACCATCCCTGAACTGCCTATGTCTAAGCTTATTTTATGTAAGATAGAAATAAAGGCCTATCTTATTTTAGCCAAAGTTATTTTGTTTTTCTACTATATGCAACATTTTTTTCTACTCTATGCAACAATTTCTAACCCTAACTGATACATTACCTCTGTGATTTAAAAAAAAAAAATGTACCAAGAATACTTTCTCCTAACTAATTGATCCACTATATATGTTAATGTTCTTTGGATGGCAAGTTACAAAAGCTAACTAGGCCTAGCTCGTGGAGAAAGGGGGAATTTATTATGAGGTATATGTGTGTCTCACAGAACCCTAGGCCTCAGGGCCTCTGGAAAATGCTGGACCCAGGATCTAGAAAGCCACCTGGAATTGCTATTCATCCCTTGTTTTTGTCCTTTTCTGTACATTGGTTTCTTTCCTCTGTCTCTCTGCAGACCACCCTTCACTTTCTCTGGGCCACACATTGGCAGAAATGATGTCCACCTCACACTTCTCAGTTTACATCCATCCAAAGTGTGACTGGTTCTCTTAGACACAGTTCCCTGGGGAAGGAATTCTGACTGGCCCAGAATAACAGAGGATCATTGAAAGTTAAAGGGACACTCCCAAAGACATCCATTACCCTTACTGTTAATGGAAACCTGGTATGTATCTATAAAATACACATGATAATGCTCAGGCTAAAAGAGTATTTGTCCAAACATTTAAGAAAGAAGTAACACCAATCTTGCACAGGTATTTCCAGGGAATAATAAATGAGGGAACATATCTCTCTTTTTAAGAGACCAGCATACCTTGATTCCAAAACTTGACAAGGACATTATAAGGAAGGAAACTTGTAAGTCAATCTTTCTCATAAATATAAGTTACAAAATATTAGCAGATATATAAAAAGATAATACGAAATAGCAAAGTGGTATTATGTTAGACAGGAAAGGGTAGTTTAACATTTGAAACTAGTATAATTCATAACCTTAACACAAAAAAGGAGAAAATAATATATTGATGGAAAAACATTATCATCTTGATTTATGCATAAAAAGCATTTGTCAAAACTCAATACTCATTCATGAAAAACTCAGAGCAAATTAAGAACAGAATGGAACTTTCTTAACCTGATGAGTAAAATTTACCAAAAAAACCCTACAGCATTATGCTCAATAATAAAATATTGGAAGCTTACCTCCTGAGTTTGGGAGGAGATAAAGATTTCTACTATCACCACTTCTATTCCACATTTTAATGGCGGTCATAGATAGAGTGATAAGGTCAGAAAAAGAAATAAAAAGCATACAGATTATAAAGAAAGAAAACTCATTTTTCACAGATGACATGATTTTGTACCTAGAAAACTAAAAATAATCAACAAACTACTTGAAATATAAATGGGTCAGCTAGGTCACAGATACAAGGCCAACATAAAAGATTGTATTTCTATATACTAGCAAAAAAAAAAAAATTATAAAATAACAATGGTAAGATATGATATCAGAATGTATCATTTTTGTGTGTGAATAAATTTAGTGAAAGATACTCAAGACTACTCCATTGAAAACTACAAAATATTACTAAGAGAAATTAATCACATGGAGGGATTTACTATGATTATAGATTGGAAAATGCAGAATTTTAAATACATTAGTTTTCCCCAAAATTAATCTATAGACTTAATGCAATTACAATCAAAATCCCAGGAGACTTTTTAAAATGGAATTTGAGAAGTTGATTCCAAAATTCATATGAAAATTCAAAAGGCCAAGGAGAGCCAAGGAAATCTTGAAGAGCAAAGGGGGCAGATTCACACTATTAGATATCAAGACCTATTATAAAGCTATAGTAATTTAGGTAGTGTGGCATTGGCACAGGATGAACAAACTTATCAATTGAACAAAATAGACAAATATGGTGATATATAACAAAATTGACACTTCTATGTAGTGGAAGAAATGTGTTCTTTTCAATACGGTGCAGAGTCTATTGTATATCCATATAGAAAAAATGTGAAGTGACCCCTACATTAGAGTATACACAAAAATCAATTTGAGATGAATTGAAGATTTAAATGTGAAAGGTAAAACAATCCAGGTTTTAGGGGAAAACATTGAAGAATATCTTCATTATCTCAGAAAAAGTGAAGATTTCTTAGATAGGATGTAAAAAAAGTTACCATTAAAAAAGACAAATTGGATTTTATTAAAATTAAGAATTTTGTTTATAAAATGCTTTATAAGAATAAAAGGAATCCACAACATGGGATATATACAAATCACTTTTACCTAGGATATATAATGAATTCCTATAAATCAATGAGAAAAAAATAGATGATCCAATAGAAAATTGTATGAAATACTTGAGCATATGTTTAAAAAGAGACTTAAAATAGCCAAAAAATACATGAAAAGGTACTTAACTTCATTAGTCATCAGGGTAGTGCAAATTAAAACCACAATGATATGCATCAGAATTGCTACAATGAAAAAGACAGAAAATTCCAAGTGTTTGTAAGTATTGGAGCAACTGGAATTCTAATGCTTTATCAATAAAAGTATATTTTCAAAAACACATTTTGTTGGAAAACTGTCAGTATCTACTAAGATGAACATATGCATTCCCTACGACCCAGGCATTCTACTCCTAAATGTATAACAACAGAAATGAGTAAATATTTCATCAAAGTACATATAACAAAATTTTCATAGCAGCACTATTTTTAATACTCTAGTCTGGACACTGCCCGAACACCCACCAACAGTCAAATGCATTAATACATTGTGGTTTATTACATAATGGAATACTATGCAGCAAGGAGCACAAATGATTTAAAAGTATAGAATACACTATTATTGAATATTCCAAATATAATGTTGAGAGCAAAATAGGCCAGACACAAAAGAGAATATATTCAGTATGCTGCCAGTTACATAAAGTACAAAGGAAATATGATTCTCTACTGCTAGAAGCCAGAATAGTGGTTATACTTGGGGAGAGGTAGAAAATGAAAGGAAACAAGGAGGTTTTCTGGGGTGCTGTTAATGTTCCATTTGTTGATCTGGATGAATTGTTTGTGAAAATTCATTTACCTCTGTCTTAAGTATACTTTTCTGTTTGTAAGTCATACTTAAAAGAATATTTAAAAGCAGGGAGAAAAAGCTAAAAAACATACACATCTTTAATATGATAACTACTTTTTGCCACAACTGGAGATTTCTTTTAAATTCTCTGTTAAGAATTAATTGATACATTTTCATTATTATTAATTCTCTTATTAATTTTAATTGTTTAAGCTACCACACATCCTTTTTTAAAGGGCATAAATGAACAAAGAAATGCATACAAAAATATTGTATTAATTGCAAAAAATATTTGCAATAAAAATTCCTCTAAATGAATTTAATTTGAGTGACCAAAAAAGAAAAAAGAAAAGAAAACAGTACTGGGTAATGTAAGGTGCAAGCATAAAATCGCCTTTTTAAGGCATAATTGGTGTTTTACTTTGCTAGGCTGTCAAAATGCCGAAACGGGTTGGCTTTTACAGTGGGAATTTATTAACTTCAAGCTTACAGTTCTGAGGCCATGAAAGATGTCCAAATCAAGGCATTATCAGGGGATGCTTTCTCCCCAAAGACCAGCTGCCAGTGATCCTGGACTCCTCTGTCATATGGCAAGGCACATGGCAGTGTCTGCTGGGCTCTCCCTTCTCTCTGGGTTTCATTGCTTCAGCTTCTTGCTTCTGGCTTTCTCTTTCTTCTTCTGAATTTCATTCTCTTATAAAGGACTCCAGTAAGAGAATTAAAACTTATCCTGGACCATGCCTTAACTGAAGTAACCTAATCAAAAGGCCTTTAACTGAAGTAACCTAATCAGAAGGTCCCACCTACAATAGTTTTACATGGTCAGGAATGGATTAACTCTAAGAACATAATTTTCTGAGGTCCAACCAGCTTCAAACTGTCAAAAATCTGGGAAGTTGGTTTTTACAGAAAAACCATGCAGAGAATACAGAATTCCCTTATTCCTCTCTATCATTAACACTTTGCATTAATGTGGTACTTTTATTACAAATAGTGAAATAATATTATTATAATTGTTGTATTAACTACAGTCCATTTGATCTACATCCATTTTCCTCAAAGCTCTACTCTGGGCTAGAATTAACCTGACAAACTAATTTGAGTCCAAGAGTTAAGAACTGATAATGACTAAATGTTTTATTTGTCTCAGAAGACTATTTTACTTTAATTTTGACCTTTTCTGTCTTAAACTATAGAGATGAAAAATGGGAGTATGGCCACTAGGGAATATGCTTTTCTTAGAAAGGCAGCTATGGCTGGCATACTTCAAATCACAAGACCCAGGCAACTGATCATGCACAAGCCTGCCTTGGCCATTTAGTGACCTCTCCAGGGTTTTCTTCACAGTTAAAAAAAGGTATTGGATCCTTTTTCTCTAAATGACAATTCTAATTTTAAAATCACACTCTACTTGTTTCTTCTTTCAAAGCCCCCTCTTGAAATTATCCTGATTTAATAAGCTGTGAGATTCTATTTGGTTTAAGCATTGAACATTTGCAGCTCAGAAATTGAGGGAAGGACTGGGTTTCATCAAGTTTTCCACCATAGTCCAAATGGCAGCAGGATATATTTTTCCCAGGTCCCATTTGACGTTTCTGAGTAAGCAACAAAGCAGACAAACCAGGGAGGGTTTATTAGCACTTTGTTCTTCTTAGAGGCAGAGTGCTGAATAAATGCTTTTTTCCCTTTGGAAAAAAATCTTACTAGTAACCATAGCAATAATAATTCCATCTCCAAGTGAAAATTATTTTTGTTATCTTCGTTGGCAGCCCGGGTTTCTTTCTTGTCAAAAGTAGACAGAAGGCAGACACCGTCTCGAAGTCTATAAAAGGCTCACCTAAGCAGGATGGGGAGCAGCTGTTTTCTCTCTTAGTTGAGACCAGAACAAGAGAATAATGGCTTAACCATAGAACGAGAGGCTTAAGCTAGATATGAGGAAGTGGTTCCTGGCAGTGTGCTGGATGGGTTGTCATGGGAGTTTACAGAATCCTGTTCTTCAGAAATCTTTAAAAATAGCTTAGATCATCTGTACCTGAAATGGCAGATGTATGCCCTGCTTTGCCTGTGTCCATTGCACCTTTAATATACTCTGGTAAGTACAGCTGTGCTTTAACTAGGCTGTGAAAGTGGGGCGGCAACAGAGGAGACCTCTTGGTCTTTGTCTATCATCACCAGACATGTAACAGGACCTCCTAAATACTGAATGAATGAATGAAGTTGAGAGTTTGCATAAGATGATGTAGTAATAATCAATTACAGCCCACTATTTGTGTCTAGTTAAATATTGGTCCCATGACTATTTTCCTACAATCATTTCATAAGACAAGATATGATGCTTGGAGGAGAATTAAATGTTCTCTGAAGTGGGGGTCGTGTGCTCTGTTTCAGAAATTATTCAAATATATATGGAGAAAACAGTTTATGGGAAGAATTTTAACCAGTGTTAAATCTGAACATTCCTTCTTCTAGTCCAACTGATTCTCTCTCGTTGGAGGAATGTGCTTTCATTTAAAAGGAATGGTCAG
>JAQZBX010091829.1:0-12343 GCA_029593785.1 Cabassous unicinctus
AAAGCTTATTTTTTAACTTTATATTTAGGTAGCTTTATATTATAGAAATATTACATAAAAAATATAGGGGATTGCCAAATACCCCAAAACCTCCCCTACTCACATTTTCCATATTAATAACATCTTACATTAGTGTGGTACATTTGTTAAAATTGATGAACATATATTGAAGAATTGTTAATAAACAATGTCTATAATTTACATTGTACTTTACACTTTGCACTCTACAATTATATAGGCTTGACAAATTGTATAATGACCTGTATCCATCATTGCAATATCATGCAGAATAATTCCAATGTTTCAAAAAATGTCCCATGTTACACTTATTCTTCACTTTCCCTCCCCTCAGAACCTCTGGTGGCCACAATTTTTATATCAATGTTACAAGTTCTTCCATTATTACAATAATAATAAGTCTACTTTGGTCTTAGATTGCATTCCCCCCTTATGTTTCTTCATTCTTCAATCTTGAGGAATTTGGAATACTAATGCCCATTCATAATTTATATAAACTATAACAAGATGTCTTGTAATGCAACCTCAAGGTTAAAAAATGAAAATATAGTGACAAATATCACATATATCATTTTTCTTTCTATTTGGCTTTTATTTATTAATAATAAATAATCTATCTGCATACATGAAATACATTGGAGATATATAAGAGTAAATTTGAACAGCTAGAGGACAGATTAGTGAAATTGAGGACAGAACGTCTGAACTTGAAAAGGCATGAGAACAGAAAGAGAAAAGAATGGCACAAATGGAACAGGGTCTCAGAGAATTGACTGAATGTGAAACATAAAAACATATTTTTATGGCCTCTTTCTAAGCAAATTTCAGCATATAGATGCACTACCTTCCCCGTAGTGTTGGATATGACTTCCAAGAATGAGCTTCCCTGGCACTGAGGGATTATTACCAAGGGCTAACTACCAATGCATCAGGAAAGAGAACTTGACCAAAAAGTGGAAACGGTAAATACAAATGAGTTTTTATGGCTAAGATATTTCAAAGTGAGTCGAGAGGTCATTCCAGAGGTTACACTTATGCATGTTTCAGCAGTATCTCATTTACTGCCATCATAAACAGTACCTAAAATAGTTGAGTTCCTGAAGGCTCTAGAAATATCTAGACACTAAGTCTGGGAAGAAAAGTTCAGGAATTCAGCACTTTGTCAGTGGGCTTTACTTTGGAATTTATGTTCCACAGGGTAACAGAGTTAGACTCACTTATATTTTCCCTACACATGGCTCTTCTGCCCCTTTTGTTTGAACCTATAATTAGAGCTATACTTTAAAAAATATGTCCCAGAAACTTAAATCTTTGGTCTGTCCATGTGCCATTTGAGCCCTGAATCTCAGCAGAATTGTATACCTACTCTCCATTTCATGGGACTCACCCAGGAAATCTAACAAGGAGATGATGATGGACAATGCTTTACCCAAGGAACAGAGACTGTTTGCAACTGCAGGCAAGACAGTTCTGTCCATCTTCCCCATGGGATTTAAGCCCTCTTTCAATTAGAAGCAGAGTGGGCATCATCATTCCAAAATCATCAAGATTGGGGAAAGAACAATGGAATAAATTAGACTTGTTATTATTCTATTATAGATTTATTATTATTCTAGCAATAGAAGAACTTGTATCATTAGTATAAAAGCTGTGGCCACAAGAGGTTCTGAGGGGAGAGAGAGGGAAAAATAGGTGGAACATGGGGGAATTTTCAGGACATTGAAATTGTCCTGCATGATATTGCAATGACAGACACAAGCCATTATACTTTTTGTCATAACTTGCAAAATTGTGTGGGACAAAGTCTAAAGTATAATATAAACTATAACCTGCAGTTAGTGGCAATATTTCAATATGTATTCATCAATTGTAACCAATGTACCACACTAATGAAGGATGCTGTTAATGTGGAAAAGTGTGGGAGGGGGAGGGGTTAGTGCATATGGGAATTCCTTATCTTTTCTACGTAAAAATTATGTAATCTAAAACTTCTTTGAAAATAAAAAATATAAAAAATAAATAAAAGGAAATTCATGAAAATCATATTTGTTATTTGTGTGCCAAAAGGGGAAAAGAATGGAAAAGTAGCAGAAAGAGTATTTGATGAACTATTGACCAAAACCTTCCCAACACTTATAAATGACATAAATATCAATATTACAGGAGGACAACACATTAAAAAAGTATAAATATTAGTAGAACTTCTCTGAGACACCTACTATTCTGAATGACAATTACCAGAGCTAAGGAGAGCATTCTGAAAGCAGCAAGAGAAAAGCAATGCATCAAGTACAAGGGGACCATAATAAGAATAAGTGCCGATCTCTCATCAGAAACCATGGAGGCAAGAAGAAAGTGGTATGGTGTATTTAATGTATTGAAAGAGAAAAACTGCAGTCCAAAAATTCCTTATCCAGAAAAACCATTTTTCAAAAATGAAGGTGAGTTTAAAGACTTCACAGACAAACAAAAACTGAGAGAGAATATTATCAAAAGACCAGATTTAAAAGAATTACTAAAGGAAGCACAATGGAAAGGCAAAAAACAAGGGTGAGAGACTTGTAGAAGAGTGTAGAAATGAAGATTATTAGTAAGGGTAGCTTAAAGGATAGAAAGACAGGCAATAGTAAGATATGACAATAAAAAGTCAAATAATGAAATGAATGAAGTAAGTAATGCCGTTATAGTAATAACATTGAAAGTTAAAGTATTGAATTCCCAAATGAAAACAAATAGACTTGCAGTTGTAAGCTCTCTCATTTCCTTGGTATGGTGGTTGTCAACTGCAAACAAGAGAGTCCCATCCATTGGCTGTACGGGAACGGAGCACCCTGTCAATTAGAGGTGGAGTGGACATCACCATCCCACAATCCTCAGGATTAGGGAATGAACCTTGGACTAGAGTGGACTTACTGGTATTCTACAATAGACTTGTTGTGACTCTAGCAATGGAAGAAATTACAGCATTGTTGTTGAGGCAGTGGCCACTGGAGGCTCTGGGGGCAAGGAGAGGGAATACAGGTGTAATGCTTGGGCTTTTTCAGGACTTGGGAATCGTCCTGAATGGCATTGCAATGACAGATATATGCCTTTATGTATTTTCCTATAGCCTGCAGAATTGTGTGAAGGAGAGTATAAACTACAATGGGAACTATGGTCCATGTTCAATGGCAATGCCCCAGGATGCATGTATCAACTGCAAGTAATGAAGGATGTTGTTTATGTGGTAAGGTGTGGGAGATGTGGAGAATAAGGCATACGGGAATCTCTATATTTTTTGTGTAACATTTGTGTAATCTAAGTGTCTTTAAAAAAATAAAAATTAAAATAAAGCAAGTGTAAAGGAAGGATCTCTCTCTCTCTCTCTCTCTCTCTCTCTCTCTCTCTCTCTCTGTCTCTTTCTCTCTCTCTCTCTTGCTGTCTGCACCCTGCTCTTCCCGTGACCCCCCAGTGCATGGATTAAAATGCAAGTAAAACCTGGGCATTTATAATCTATAATGGGAAATTATAGTCTATAAATCAGCCCTCTTTATCACTCTTCAGCATCTTCCTGTCTACCTGAGACCTATGATCTGTTATTTTTCCCATTTCTCTTCCTTCCCTTCATTAATAAATTACTGGCCTAACTAAAAAAAAAGACATAGACTGACAAAATGGATAAAAAAGTGTGAGCTATCTATGTGTTGTACTAGAGAAACACCTCAGATATAAGGAACAACCAGTTTGAAAGTGAAAGTTTGGGAAAAGTTTTCCATGCAAATAGTAGCCCAAAAAAGATCTGGAGTAGTGGTACTAATGTCAGAAATAGTAGATTTTAAACGCATAACTGTTGTAAGGGATGAAGAAGGTCATTATATATTAATAAAAGGGGCCATTCACCAAGAGGAAATAACTATAATAAATATTTATTTTATTATCGTAGGTACCCTAAGATACATGAAGCATACACTTTCAAAACTGAAGAAAGAAATAGACAGCTCTATCATAATAGTTGGGGACTTCAATACACCACTCTCAGCATTGGATAGAACATCTGAACAGAGGATAAATAAGGAAAGAGAGACCTTGAATAATGTGATGAATAAACTAGACATAACAAACCTTTATAGAACATTACAACCTTATAGATCAGTATATACATTCTTCTCAAATACTCTTGGATACTTCTCCAAGATAGACCCTATGTTGGGTCAAAAGACAGTTCTCAATAAAATTCAAAAGATTTAAATTACACCAAACAATTTATCTCACAATGAAATGAAGCTGGAAATATTGAATAAAAAAGGGGAAATTCACAGATATATGTAGATTAAACAACACACTTTTAAATAATCAAAGAAATTGCAAGAGAAATTAGGAAATATCTTGAGACAAATGAAAATGAGAACACAACATACCAAATCCTATGGGATACAGCTAAGGCAGTGCTGAGAGGGATATTTATAACCCTCAAAACTTACCTTACAAATGGTGAAAGAGCTAAAACAGAAGACCTAACTGCATACCTGTAGGAACAAGAAAAATATAGAAAAGTAATCCCAAACCAGTCTAAAGGAAAGATATAATAAAGATCAGAGCTGAAATAAATGAAAGTTAGAAAAAATATATAGAGAAAATCAATAAAACCAAAACCAGAAAAGAGAGGGGTAACATTATCACTGACTCCATAGAAATAAGAGAGATCATAAGAGGATGCTATGGACAACTGTATACCTACAAACTAGACAATGTAGTAGAGATACACATTTGTAGAAACACACAAACCACCTACACTGAACCTAGAAGAAATAGAAGACCTCAACGAAACAATCACAAGAAAAGAGATTGAAACAGTCATCAACAAATTCCCAAAGATCAAAGCTCAGGACCAGATGGTTTCACAGGTGAATTCTACCAATCATTCAAGGACAATCTACTGCCAATCTTTTTCAAAGTCTTCAAAAAAAATTGAAGAGGAAGGAATGCTACTATACTCATTCCATGGAGCTAACATCACCTTAACACTGAAACTAGACAGATACTACAAATTGAAATTTACCAACCAATTTTTAATTGGAATATAAACACAAAAATCTTCAAAAAATACTTGCAAAATGAATTCAAAAGCACATTTAAAAAATTATACACCACAGTCAAGTGGTTTTTATCCCAGGTGCAAGGGTGATTCAACACAAGAAAATGAATTAGTGTCTGTGTTAGGGTTCTCTAGGGAAGCAGAAGTGGCAGGATATCTGTAAATAATGTGAGATTTTATAAAATTGTCTCAGAGGGCTGTGGAGATGCACAAGACCAAATTCTGCAGGTCAGGCTGCAAACCATGGGCTCAGATGAAGGTCCTTGATGAGTTCCTAGGAAACTCTGGCTCTCTGAAGTAGAGATAGAAATTCTCTCTCTGAATGCTGAAGTCTGTTCCCCTTTTAAGGCCTTCAACTGATTGGATGTGACATCACTCATTATTAATGGCAGTCTCCTTTATTGATTGAAGATGTAACCAGCCATCTATGCAATCAACTCAATGAAATGTCCAAGAAATGTCCTTCTATTACAATTAGCCCATTGGTTGCCTGACCAAACAACTGGGCACCTGGCTGAGCTGATATATTAGCCTAACCATCACAATATCATAAATCACATTAAAAAATTGAAGAAGAAAAATAACACAATCATCTTAATTGACCCATAAAAGGCATTTGACAAAATACAGCATCCTTTCTAGATACAAATACTCCAAATGGTATAAATAGAAGGAAGCTTTCTCAACATTGTAAAGTACATACATGAAAAACCCACAGCTAGCATTGTACTCAATGGTGAAAGACTGAATACTTTTCTGCTGAGATCAGGAACAATGAGGATGACCACTGTCACCACTGTTATTCCATATTGAGCTAGATATTCTAGATAGAGCAATTAGGGAAAATAAAGTAATTATAGGCACCCAAGTAGGAAAGGGGAAAAAAATAAAACTTTTGGTATTCACTGATGATGTGATCCTATAAATAGAAAATCCCCAAAAAATCCACAACAAAGCTTCCAGAACTAATAAACAAGTTCAGCAATGTGACAGGATACAAAATTAATATGCAAAAATCAATAGTGTTTCTATACACAACTGATGAGCAATCTGAGGTGGAAGTCAGGGAAAAATCATTTAAAATAGCGACTAAGAGAATCAAATATTTAGGAATAAACTTAACCAAGGACACAAAGGACCTGTACTCAGAAAACTAGAAAATATTGCTAAAAGCCATTAAAGAAGACCTAAATAAATGGAAGGACATTCCATGTTCATAGATTGGAAGACTAAATATCATTAAGATATCAGTTCCACACAACTGATTTACAGATTCAATGCAATCCGAATACAAATCCCAACAGATTTTTTGCAGAAATGAAAAAGCCAATTATCAAATTTATTTGGAAATATAAGGGACCCCAAAGGGCCTAAAATATCTTAAAAAAGAAAATCAAAGCAGGAGGGTTCTCACTTCCTTACTTTAAAACATATTACTGTGTGTTTTTTCTGTGTCTGCTTATCTCCCCTCTGCTGTGAGGTCTTGCTGCATCAGCCCACTTAGCTACAGTGGTAAATAAAGCATGGGTACTGACATAATGATAAACATATTGACCAATGGAACCAAACTGAGAACTCAGAAATAGATTTTCACAGCTATGGTCAAGTGAATTTTGACACAGCTATCTGTCAAGCCCTGCCAGCTGTGCAGATCAATCTATTCAAGAAATGGTGCTGGTAGAATTGGATCTCCATACCCAAAATAAAGATGACCCCAATCTCTCAGATTGTATATAAAAAATTAACTCACAATGAATCCAGGATCTAAATATAAAAGCTACTACATTAAAATTCCTAGGAGAAAATGTAGGGAAACATCTTCTAGATCTTGTGGTAGGTGTTGGCTTCTTAAACTTTACACCCAAAGCATGAGCAATGAAAGAAAAAATAGAAAAAATGTACCTCTTCAAAAGTAAATACTTTTGTTCTTCAAAAAGACTTTGTCAAGAAAGTAATAAGGCAGCCAACTCAATGGTAGAAAATATTTGGAAACCTCATATCTTATAAGGGTTTGATATCCATGTTATATAAAGAGATCATGCATCTCAAAAATAAAAACAAACGACCAAATTAAAAATGAGCAAAAACCCCTCTCAATTAGAAACAGAGTTGGCACCCCCACCCCAAAGTTCTCAAGATTGAGGAATGTACAGTGGACTAAAGTAGACTTCGTATTCTGTTATAGACTTATTATTCTAGCAATGGAAGCACTTGCATCATTCATATAAAGGCAGTGGCCACCAGAGATTCTGAGGGGTGGGAGACGGACGAATAGGTGGAAAATGTAGGCATTTTCAGGACATTAAAAATGTCCTGCATGACATTGCAATGACAGATACAGGCCTTTATACATTTTGTCAAGACCTGTAAAATCATGCAGTGCAGCATGTGAACTATAATGTAAATAATATTCCAGGGTTAGCAACAATACTTCAATATGTGTTCATCAATTGTAACAAATAAACCACACTAATGAAAGGTACTGTTAATATGGGAAATTGTGGGAGGGGAGGGGGTGGGACATTTGGGAATCCCCTATATTTTTGATGTAACATCTATATATTCTAAAGGTTCTTTAAATTTAAAAAGCAAACATTTTTAAAAAATAAGCAAAACACTTGAATAGACATTTATCCAAAGAGGAAACACAAATGACCAAAAAGCACATAGGAAATGTTCCACGTCACTATTTATTATAAAATGCCAGTCAAAAGTAAAATGAGTTACCATTTCACCCCTTATAGAATGGCCTTTATAAAAGCAGAAAGCTACAAGTGCTGGAGAAGATGTGGAGAAATAGTAACACCCTTTCACATTGGTGGGAATATAGACTGGTTCACCATCTGTGGAAGACTGTTTGGCAGTACCTCAAGAAGTTGAATATAGAACTGCTGTACGACCCACCATTCCCATCACAAGGAATATATTCAGAACTGAATGGAAGGACACAAACCGACATTTGCAAACCAATGTTGATAGCAGCATTATTCACAATTTCTAAAATATGACAATAGCCTAAGTGTCCATCAACCAATGAATGGATAAAAAAATGCAATATAGCCGTATAATGGAATACTATTTAGTTGTAAGAAGAAATGAAAACAGGTTGTATATTTCAACATGGATGAAACTTGAGGACATTATGTTGAATGAAATAAACCAGACACAATAGGAGAAATAGTGTATGTTCTTACTAATATAAACTAAATATGATAAGTAAACTCACAGATGTAAACTCTGGAATATAGGTAGGGAGATAGCATGTGGTTTGAAAATGGGACATGATGCTAAACACATGAAGATTATTTAATAAGGTTTATTGTAAAAGTGTGGAAATGAATAGATGATAACACATTTTATTGAATATAACTATCATTGTAGATTTATAAATGTGACTGTGGCAGATTGGGGTAGTCTGTGGGGACATAAATGGCAATTGACTGGAAACTAGAGAATAATCTAGGGACTATATACCATAGTGATTCAGGGGATGGATGAAGATTGTGGTTAATAGTATAAATGTAAGAACATTCTCCTTTTACAAAATGTTAAAGATATGGTGATACACCGGAAAACTACAGCTAATGTGGCTTATTTATTATATTTAACAGGAATACTGTAATATTTTTACAAGAAAGCCAAAGAAAGTAATATATCAATAAGAACGGACAGTAATGGAGTTAGTTCTTTTGGCGTTAATGAAACATTCTAAAACTGACTGAGGTGATGAAAGCACAACGCTATGATAAAAATGAGAATCACTGGGTGTACACTTTGAATGGATTGCACATAGCATGGGACTGCATAACACAGGGACTCCAATGGTGGAAGATTGACTGTGGTTAACAGGACAAATATTAGAACATTCTCTCATGAACTATAACAAATATATAATAGTAATACAAGGTGTGAATAATAGAGTGGTTTGGGGGAAAACATACCAAATATAAGATATGAGCTATAGTTAGTAATAGCATTTTGATGATGCTATTTCATAGTTTGTAACAAATGTTTCACAATTAAAGGTGTTAATGGTGGGGTGATGTATGTTAACCCTGTATGATGATATGCATGTGTGCTTTGTCAGTTCAAAATTTTATCATACACTTATTGTTTATGTATGTCTTCAAGATTCATCCATATTATCACATGTGATTGTGGCTGAAAAGAGTAGTCTAGAGATGTATATGTCAATTGAAAGAAACCTAGAGAATAATCTAAGGACTGAATAACATGGTAAATCCAGAGGTGGATGAGAATTGTGATTGATGGTAGAGATGAAAGAGTGTCCTTCTGAGAGCTACAGAGGATGTACATCATTATTGCAGGGTGGCGAGAATGTGGAGAAGCCTGGAAAATATACAATTGGTGTGACCTATGGATTGTGGTAAACAGGAATACTGTAATATTCTTTCATCAATGCCAAACATGTACTGTGTTGATAATGGGGGGTATGGGAAAAAGTGTGCCAAATGTACACTATGAACCAGGGTTGATGGTAATAATCTGATGATATTATCTCATAATCTGTAACAAATATTCCAACATGGTGTGGTGTGTTGGCGAAGGGGAGTTTTATGGAAATTCTACATATGTGCATGATTGTTTGTAAGATTATGGCTTCTGTAATAAAAATATATTTTTAAAATTATAATAGGGTGGGTTGGGGGGAAAATATACCAAATATAAGATATGAACTACAGTTAGTAGCAATGTTTTGATGATATTCTTTCATAATTTGTAACAAATGTTTCACAAAAATGCAATGTGTTGGTGGTGGGGCGATGTATATGACTCCTGTATGATATTATGCATGTTTATTTTGTAAGTTCACAACTTTTACTATACACTTATTATTTATGTATTTTCATGTATGAATGATATACTTCAATAAAATTTTTTAAAAAACAGAAATTGGTACTGAGAATGAGTGTGTTCTTCTATGGAAATACAAAAACTTTTAAAAGAGCTTTTGAAATGGCTAAGGGGAAGACTCTGGAATAATTGTGAGATTCTTGATAGAAAAGGTCTACAATGCTTTGAAGAGACTGTTGGTAGGTTTATGGATGCTAGAGATACTTTCGATGAGGCCTTAAACAGAAATGATGAATGTGTCATTGTGAACTGGAACAAAGGTGATCCTTGCTTTAAAGTGACAGAGAACTTGGCAAAATTAACTCCTGATGTTAGATAAAAGGCTAGAATTTGAGCATGATGCTCTTGGATGTTTAACTGAGGAGACTTCAAAACAAAATGTGGAAAGCATGGCCTGGCTACTCCTTGCAGCTTATAGCAAAATGTGAGAGGAAAGGGATAAGCTGAGAACTGAAATCCTGGGCACAAAGAAACCATAAATTGATGGTTTGGGGAATTCTGAGGATCCAGAAAATGACTCCCTAGAGAATAGTGACTTATGTGAGGATTAAACTGAATGTGTGATCAGCCAGTCATTTCAGTGTAATTGAGGACTGGAAATATAGTTATCCAGGAAGGATCTGTGGAAAGTGCTACTATCTGACGACTTGGAAGCCTGTTTCCTGCATGAGAAAACAACAGTTTTTGTGAGATCTTTGTGAACAGAACTACTGCCAGCCTGAACTAAAAGGGACAGAAAAGGGAGAGATTGAAGGAAAAATGACTTCAAAGGCAGAACATGAAAGTTGAGGTCTGGACTGAAGACATATTATTTGGCTCAGTGAATGAACCCACACGTGTGTGAAAAGTAGTATCCCCCAGAGCTTGATGAGGGTGAAGTGAGTGGGTCATCCATACCTTTTTTTCTGAAAGAGTGTTGCTGCCCTAGGCTTTAGAGAGGATGGAGGGCACTCCCCTGGGCTTGGGGAAAGCTTGGCCTAAATGCCACTTTTCCAATGGGGTTAAGCCTGTATCCCAGAAATTGTGGAGATTGTGGCCATCACCCTGGTTATCAGAGTGTGAGGCCTAGAGTTCAACTGCCACCCAGATGCTTGATGAAGGTGAAGCCTAGAATGTGATGAAGGCAAGTCCTTGGAAAGGATTGGGCTCCATGAGGCCCAGAAGAGAATACACTGTGGTTCTATAGATTACTATCACAGAAATATAAGAGTATGCTCTGAAGATTTTTGGAACTTTTTGGGATCCATTACTCCCTGTTTTCCTTCCCATTTCTCCCTATGGTAATGGGAATGTGTATTCTATGACTGTCCCCTCTTTTTATATTAGAAGCCGATAACTTGTTTTCTAAGTTTCACAGGTACACAGCCTGAGGGGAATTTTGCCCCAAGACAAACATGTCTATAAAAGATTTTGGTAAGATTTTGTACTTAGCATTGTTACTTAAATTATTTAAAGTTTTTGAAATATTGTTATGGAATGAATATATTTTTCACATGGAAAGAACATGTATTTTTGTGTCCAGAGCATGGACTGTCATCGTTTGAAACTTTTGTAGACCCCAGAATATCCTTTTCTTAAAGTTCATCCATTCCTGTGCATGTATACCTAATGCTGGTGAGACCCTTTGATTAAATTCCTACAGTTAAGGGACTTTGATTAGACTGCATGATCTAGAGCGGGTCTAATCCTCTTACTGGAGTCCTTCATAAATAGAAGATTAAAGAGCCATAGATAGAGAAAAAAGCTTCATAGAGAGAAGGAGCCCGGGTGCTGAGAGAGAATGCCCTGTGAGCCAGAAGGTGAAATCAATCGAACACAGGATCTGAGAGGAAGCCAAATTACACACAGGCTAGAAGCAACAAGACCCAGAGGAGAGAGGAGATATGAGTTGATATTGCAATGTAACTGATCACTCAAAGCTGCAGCTAATAGAGAAAGGTTCTCCTGGTGATGCCTTGATTTGGACACTTTCATACTTTTAACAAATAAATCCTGCTTTACTTAGCCAAAGGCTGCCAACACAAAACACCAGAAAGGTGTTGGTTTTTATAATGGGAATTTATTAGGGTAAAATCTTGCAGTTCCAAGGCTGTGAAAATGTATAAATTAAGGCATCATCAGAGATACTGTTTCACCAAAGGTCAACTGCTAGCAATCTTGGACTACTGCCATGTGGCAAGGCAAAAGGGTGGGCTGGACTCTGCCTTCTCCTCCAGGTTCACTTCCTCCCTGAGCCCAGCTGTGGGTGATTAGACATAAGGCTCATCTCTTCCCTAGTCTAGTCTCTTCATCTTTGGGCTGCTCTGCTGATTTTAGTCTTTCAGGGTTTTCTCTCTTTCTGTGGCTGTAGGCAATCCTGGAGTCCTCTCTCACATG
>JAQZBX010091830.1:0-12340 GCA_029593785.1 Cabassous unicinctus
AAATATACCACAAGAAAGGAAAATTACAGACCAATTTCTCTAATGAACCTAGATGCTAAAATCCTCAACAAAATACTTGCTAATCGCATTCAACAACATATCAAAAGGATTATACACCATGACCAAGTGGGTTTCATCCCAGGTATGCAAGGCTGGTTTAATATAAGAAAATCAATCAATGTAATACACCACATAAACAGATTGAAAGAAAAAAATCACATGATCATCTCTATTGATACAGAAAAAGCATTCAACAAAATACAGCACCCTTTTCTGAAAAAAAAACACTGCAAAAGATAGGAATAGAAGGAAACTTTCTGAATATGATAAAGGGTATATAAGAAAACCCAAAGCTAACATCATCATCAATGGTGAAATCCTAAAAGCCTTCCCTCTGAGATCGGGAACAAGACAAGGATGCCCACTATCACCACTCCTATTTAACATTGTCTTAGAAGTACTTGCTCAAGCACTGAGACATGAAAAAGGTATAAAAGGCATCCAAATTGGAAAAGAAGAAGTAAAAATTTCATTATTTGCAGACGACATGATCCTATATGTAGAAAACCCTGAGAAATCTACAAAAAGGCTTCTAGAACTTATAAAGGAGTTCAGTAATATCGCAGCCTATAAGATCAATGCTCAAAAATCAGTAGCATTTCTGTACACCAATAATGAGCTATCTGAGGAGGAAATCAAGAAAAAAATACCATTTACAATAGTAACTAAAAGAATCAAATACCTAGGAATAAATTTAACTAAAGAGGTAAAGGACTTATGTACAGAAAACTACACAACACTGTTAAAGGAAATCAAAGAAGACTTGAATAAATGGAAAAATATTCCCTGTTCATGGATAGGAAGACTAAACATCATCAAGATGTCTATCCTACCCAAACTAATCTACAGATTTAATGCAATCCCAATAAAAATCAACACTGTATTTTTTAAGGAACTGGAAAAACTAACTACAAAATATATATGGAAAGGTAAGAGGCCCCGAGTTGCCAAAGACATATTGAAAAAGAAAAATGAAGTTGGAGGTATGACATTCCCTGGCTTTAAAACATACTACAAAGCTACAGTGCTCAAAACTACATGGTATTGGCATAAGGATAGACCTACTGACCAATGGAACCAGATTGAGAGTTCTGATATAGATGCTCGCATATACAGTCATCTGATATTCAACAAGGCCACCAAGCCCACTCAGTTGGGAGAGAAGGGCCTCTTTAACAAGTGGTGCTTGGAGAACTGGATATCCATATCCAAAAGAATGAGAGAGGAATACCATCTCACACCTTATACAAAAATCAACTCAAGATGGATCAAAGATCTGAATATAAGAGCCAAAACCACAAAGACCTTGGAAGATAATGTAGGGAAGCATCTACAGGACCTTGTAATAGGAAATGATTTCATGAACTTCACACCCAAAGCACGAGCAGCAAGAGAAAAAATAGATAAATGGAATCTCCTCAAAATTAAAAACTCCTGCACCTCAAAGGACATTATTAAGAAAATAAAAAGGCAGCCTACCCAATGGGAGAAAATATTTGGCAACCATATTTCTGATAGGAGCCTAATATCCTGCATATATAAAGAAATCCTACACCTCAAAAATAAAAAGACAAAGAACCCATTTAAAAAATGGACAAGTGACCTGAAAAGACACTTCTCCAAGGAAGAAATACAAATGGCTAAAAAGCACAGAAAAATGCTCGACATTGCTAGCTATTAGGGAAATGCAAATCAAAACTACAATGAGATACCATCTTACACCCATCAGAATGGCAGCTATTAAAAAAACAGCAGACTATAAGTGTTGGAGAGGATGTGGAGGAATAGGAACCCTCATCCACTGCTGGTAGGATTGTGGAATGGTCCAGCCACTGTGGAGGATACTTTGGCAGTTCCTCAGAAAACTAACAATAGATATTCCGTATGATCCAGCTATTCCACTGCTGGGTATATACTGAGAAGAATTGAAAGCAAAGACATGAACAGATATAGCACACCAATGTTCATAGCAGCATTGTTCACAATTGCCAAAAGTTGGAATCAACTCCAGTGCCCATCAACAGATGAATGGATAAACAAAATGTGGTACATACATACAATGGAATATTACTCAGCTGTAAGAAGGAATAAAGTGCTAACACATGGAATAACATGGATGAATCTTGAAGACCTTATGTTGAGTGAAGCAAGCCAGGCATTGAAGGATGAACAGTATATGACCTCACTGATTTGAATTGCGGAAAGTGAGCAGTCTCTGAGAACCATTGTCTGAAAGATAGGTTATCAAGGGAGAGAAAGAGAAGAGAAGGCTGTGAGCCATCACACATATGGACATAATCTATGGTAGAGTGATAGAGTATAGTTGCATATTGAAGGATAGGACAGGTGGGTAGTGACACTACTGGGTTTGGTGGTGCAGGGTTGACAGGCGGGTAGATTAGGAAGGGCAGGTTAGAATACCCAGGACACTGGGGGAGTTGGGAGGGGGACTAGGTGAACATGGGATATGTGGGTATGATTTTGAAAGTGCAGGAGTGGAAATGCTCTTATGGTAGTATGACAAGGTAGTGTCACTGGTTTAGGGTGTAGGTTGGGGGAGGATTCATGAAGGGGTGCATCTGGAGTAGGCTTCTGGGGAATGTGTGAGTGTTCATCCTGTCATAAGGTGTTGTGTCAGGGAGTGGAGACCCACACGGTGAGTGGGAAGAAGATGTATCTCCATCTTTGGGTGGACCGATTCACCCAGAAACAGACAGGTGGGTGTCTCTTAGGCACACAGGTGGATCCTAATAGGAGAAAATAATCAGCATGTCAAGACCTGTTGTTGCATGTAACTATGAATCTTGTTATCCAATGAATCAAGACAGGGGAGTGTCATGAGCCCCAGGGGTATTGGGAGAAAGGAACAGAAAAGATCAAACAGGGGGTATTTAGTGGTCATGGGAAATGTTTTTCATTACCTTACAGTAATGAACACAGGACATGGTAAATATCATCAAAAATTATTAAATTGTACCGTCTAAATTGTAAACTATACTGTAAACTATTGACAATGTTTAGTAGCTGTGCTTCACTATCTGTATAACAGTTATAACAATGCTACCATCCACATAAAAAAGGTTTTAATATGGGGTGAGGAAAGGGGAAGGAGGTTGGGTATATGTGAGTCTCTAGTATTCTGTGTGTGATTTTGCTGTGACCTAAAACTTCTTTGAAAATTAAATGAAAATTCAGGATACACTGGGGAGTGAGAGGGTGCAGATGCCATAATACAGACTGGACACCCAATAATGCAGTGATAAAAGGAAAAATGTAAAAATATATATGTTTTTTTAATTTTTTCCCCATTTATTGAATATCCCAATCCTTTAATTTTATTTTATTTCTAGTATTTTTTTTAAAGTTACCATGTATTTTATCTCTTATATTGAAACTTATCTTTATTATTTCATTTTCCTATTAATTGTATTTGGCTATTATATGGGCTTCATCTTCAAGGAAGGTTTGGATCACAGAAGGGTTACAGAGGGGGCAGGAGAGGATCATTGGTGGGGGGTGTCTAGGTTGGGAGTTTCATGGGAGGAAGTTCACCTGAATATACATGAAAGATATATAAATTTGTTCAAATGATCAAGGGGTGGGGCATGGTCACAGTGGGTAGACAATTACTCAATAAATGAGGGAATACTGAATTCCCAGCCGGGAGAGCTCTGCCACATTCTCCAAGGGAGCAGAAACAGTACCCCGAGTGCAGGGGCAGTGTCTGGCAAAGGAGGATGGTCCACTAATGGGTTCTTGTTATTGATGACTAGCCTTATGAGTCTTTGCTCTTGTAATTGAAACTTAGCCTACTGTTATGGGGTGCCTAAGGCGTGCCACCTGAGAGCCTCCTTGTTGCTCAAATGTGGCCTCTCTCTAAGCCAAATTCACCATATGAATGCATTATCTTCCCCCCAGCGTGGGACATGACTCCCGGGGAAGAGCCTACCTGGCAACCAGGGATTAACACCAAGTGCCAACTGGCAATACGACTGGAAAAAGACCTTGAATAAAAGGGGGAAAAGGTAAAGACAAATGAGTTTATGTGGCTAAGAGACTTCAAAGAGAGTCATGAGATCATCCCAGAGGTAACGCTTACGCACACCTCAATAGGATCTCATAGAACACCAAAGTGGATATCATCCCACACAGAGGGCCTCCTGAGGGCTCTGGAGACATCCAGGTCCTATATAAGGGGGGATAGCTCCAGAGATTGATGCCTTATCAGTGGACTCTACTTTGGAACCTGTGCTCCTGAGAGTGACAGAGTTGGACTCAAATAAGTCCTCTCTGCACATGGTCCATCAGTCCCTCCTATTCAAACCTATATGTGATGCTGAAGTTTGTAGGTGTACTTCCAGAGACTGGAGCCTTTGGTCTGCCCATGTGTCAGCTGTGCCTGGAATCTCAGTGGAGCTGCAACTCCTACTCTACAGCTCAATGGACTCACCCAAGTCAGCTGGTGAAGAGACGATGATGGACAACGGCCATCCCAGGGAATGAAAGAGCCCGCAGCCGCAGGCAGGATAATCCCATCCACCCTATCCATGGGATATAAGCCCCCTCTCACTTGGAGGTGGAGTGGATATCAGCATCCCAATCTCCTCAGGATTGGGGGAAGAGCTATAGACTAGAGTGAATGTAATGGTATTCTGTTGTAGACATAATGTGATTCAAGCAATGGAAGAAATTACAACAGTGAGGTGGAGCCGGTGGCCACTGGACACTTTTGGGGCAGGGAAGGGAAAAGCAGTTGTAATACAGGTGCTTTTTCAGGACTTGGGAATTATCCTGAGTAACATTAAAACAACAGATACAGGGCATTTTACATCAGCATATACCATGCAGAACTGTGTGGGAGAGAGAGTGGGGTCTACAATGTGAACTATGGTCCATGTTTAGTGGCAAACATATCCACTAGGATGTGTATATCCCTTGCAGGTGATGAGCCACATTAATGAAAGGTGTTTATGTGGAATGTTATGGGAGGTGTGGGAGGTGGGGAACATGGGAATCCCTCTAATTCTAATTTTTGTGTAACATTTATGTAATCTAAGCATCTTATAAAACATATATATATATTTTTTTAAATAATAATAAAAAAATAAAGAGGTATGAAAAAAAAAACTAGTGAGAATACCATCTATTCTACAAAGAAGATAAAGGAGTTTGGTAGTACATACTATCAATATGCTTTGAGATGATAAATTCAAGAATTCCAATTATAAATCCTGTAAACTGCTGCATGCATATGGACATGAAAGATGTGTATTACTTTAACCATGTGGCCATGTTGGTGATCCCTGCAAAACAAAGTTCAATGGAGCTCTTGTTTATTACACTGTATTTTGTAAATGCTTCCCCTCCAGCTGAGCTTCGTAGATGAAACCTCCCTTGAAGAAGAGAGAATGAGGAGGGAGAAGAGAAAGACTAGAAACATGAATGGGGGATAACAAGGCTGTTTCTCAGACCACAGACCATCAGAACTTGATAAAACTGACAAAGGAACATGGAGAGGATGGGCAAATCCTAACAGCTGAAAAAGTCTGTAGCCAGTCCCAATGATAGGTCACTAATTGGGGCTTCCAGTGGTGACTTCTGGTATAACTAAGCAATAAATCACAAGCTGTGAGAATGGTGAAACTTTGTAACTACATATCAGAATCACTACTCCAGATTAATAGGGCTCTGGGAAGTGAGCTGATCAAATCAACACACTCCTACAACTCTGAAATGTATTCTTATTTCTTTATATATTTATTTTTGTAGATGCAGAAGGGGCAGTGGGTTTTGACTGGGACCTGAATCACCAGTCCTTAAAGGAACAGCAACCACTAGCCCAAAGTACTCAATTTTTGCCTTTTTTCTCCTGTTGGATGATTTCTTTTTTATGACTGACTGCATTTTTCTAGAGCAGGTAGCTCTTAACCCCAGGTACCCATTAGAATTACCTGGGGGGGGGGGTGCCTTTAAAAAAAATAGATGCCAAGGTCCCACCACAGACCAATTGAATGAAAGTCTCTGTAACTGGGACCTTCTCAGTTATTTCTGATGTGCAGCCTGGATTGAGAAACACTTATCTAGGACCTTCTCCATGAGTGTTAACTATATCCAGTTACATTTCCCAGTGCAAACACAACATATTTTCTATAGAATAATTCAATAATTCTCCAACTGCCTGGGTTCAAACCCCTGGCCTACCATTTATTAGCTGGTTGAACATGGTTGAGTCACTATACCTTTCTGTGCTTCACAGTCCTCTTAAAAAGAGGATAATACTTTCACTTATGCCACAGAGTTGTTGTGAGGTTAAATTACTAGAATAGTACCTATTACATAGTAAACACCATCATTATTTGCAAATTTCTCCAGGAGACACTATAGCATAATGGCTGAAAACCCAAGATTCAGAGTAAAACAGATTTATTTTCAAGTCCTGGCTCTGCCTGTTTAATGTGTGATATTGAAAAAGCCATTTAGTTTACCTGCTTAGCCGCAGAATGAAGATAATAATAGTGCCTATCTCTTATGGTTCTTGGGAAGATTAAATGAAATTATTTTAAGCCATGTGCTTAGCATTGATTCTGGCTGAACAATAAGTTTGTTTGATAATTATTAAAGTTAACTTAAGAGGAAAGAAAATATTCATAATACACTTGAGCAAGATCTTTGGTTGATTCTTCCATCTCAGGTGAGAGGGAATTTTGTGCTTATAGAGATCTCCAATCCTAACTCTTAGAGAGTACAAAAATTAGAGCAATTCACAAAGGAATTGGTTGAGCTTGAAACTGCAGACCTCAGTGTTCCCTGGGAGAAAATGGATTATCATCATTAAAGTCTGCTGTCTCCAGCCCAGATGCAAAAGCCAGAGGCATCTTAATTATAAGCAGCTTCACAAATTAATCTCCATAATTCTAATACTTCAGAAATTAACCTCTTGTCCTGAGAAGGTCAAGTTAAATGTCAGTCCCAGATGGAACCTGAGGGAGCATCCAGATTCAAGATCAGCAACACAGTTGGCCACACAGCTGTTCATTCTTCCTCAAATTGCAATCGATATTTCTAAAAGCATAACTCTAAAAATGTTTAAAAAAAAGTAAATAACAGATCTAAGGTACAATTCTATATTTTCTCAATTTTATTCAGAATATATCTGGAGACTCAATAAAAGCTGAATTTGCATTTGGTCAAAAGTCACAGTTTGGAACGGGAGATGCTGAGGAGCCAAAGGATGTATTTGTTGGCTTTTACAGGTCAGTGTAACAATGGAGAATGCTATCTGATCCCTGCTGATTAAACAATACAGCTTTCTTATTGGCTTTAGGGTTTAAAGATGAATACTACTCTCTGTTTTTTTTAATTGAAGGCACAAATATATTTAGCCTCTGGTTAACAACATGAAAACATGGATTCAGAAAAATAATGTGGCTCAAATGGATGTGAATGTTCCTGTATTTACAATCCATTTAACAAATCCCATTCATGTTGCCTAAAGTAGTTGTCAAGTTAGATCATATGTTAGAGATGAAAGCAGTAAGAGTATTATTGTTTCAATGCCAAATGTTTGTTATTTGAGATGAACCATTTAAAACACATAAATTTTATGTGCAATTTGTAAGTTGTTAAGAATAAAATGTAAATAGCATTAATGAGCAAAAGATGGTAGATAAAGCCTGTTAGAGGTAAAATTATTATTAGAGTTAAAGTAAAAAAAAGTACTGTGTGAAAGCAACAGTAAACCCAAAGATGGATTTGGGACACTATTGTATAAGTACCTTATAAGACAGCAGATTTATAAACCCTACAAGTTGTTCTTCTATCACTATCCAATTTTCTATACTTAGTAATTTTTCTCTATTAACTGACAAAAGAAAAATAAGAAATTTCTCACAGGATATTCGATCAAAAAACTATAGCAGAATAGCAGTTTGGGTTTTTCTTCTGGGCAAGTCATTTATCAACTTCTGGGTCTTGATTTCCCAACCTGTAAAACAGGGATGAGAGAGCCTTCATCTCTATGGTTCCCAAAAGAAAAAGTAACCACTGAATATAGAAGAATGGAGGGGAATTTTTTTATTATTTGATCTCCTGCCAAATATCAAACACTTTCAATTAATCAAATGGAGTATTTCAATTAACCTGTACCACAGTTCTCTTGGATTGGTTTTAATGCCCACTTTCCCAACTGAAAACTGAGGCTCAGAGAAGTTAAGCTTTTGTTCATTCAGAGAAAAGAACTGAATCCAGATCTTCTAAATCAAAAGTTCATTACCCCTTCCCCTGCATGGAAGGAAAAAGCACAGAATTTAAGCCATGACTTAGCCTCATCCTGTAAAACATAAGAGAGATGCAATTCTAAAAAAGGAATGCTTCTGTTTAACTGGAGGTGGCATGTATACTATTCGCAAGCAGCTGTTTTGAGACCATGCTTAGATTTGTAAGAAGAGAAGCGTTCTGTAATGGATTAGTGATGCCTACAAGGCATGAGGGGTTAGAATGTGGTGGCATGAGAGCCACCTATTTACAATCCTCTACAAGGATGTGAGTTACCTTGTTTATCTATAAATCCTTAGCCCAGTGTGGCATAGAAGGTGCTCAATTCAAAATGTTGTTCAATTGAATAATCTGGGGATGGTATAATGGGATGTTTCTCCCTTGTCCATGTTATGTTGCAAAATCCCACATCGCTGTTACAGGTATTCTTTGGAAGAAAGGAGAAGGATCTATCCTCACACAGTCAGGAAGAGAAGGCTGGATGGAAGATCTCACCAAACTGGCAAATGAAGAGACACACTGAATGAGGAAACTCTCTTTTAATGTGTCTGGGTTTCATGTCATATCTCTAGGGAGACCAGATCAAAATTAAAGTGAAGATTAACTATTAACCATGATCAAGCTAACAACATGGTTACAGTACTGAAGGCACAAATGTCATTTTTTCTGTGATTGAATGCCATCAGATGGCATTACCCCACCCATTTGAAGACATTTTCTTACGGTTTTAGCTCATTTCTCAGTACCATGCTATTTGAATGAAATATTTTCAGATAAATATCAGATTTCAGCAGAATGTTCATACACCCTAGATAATAAAAATGTGAATTTAGTATATCGGTGGAGTCAACTATCATGGACACAGGGGAACAACCTAAAATTGCTCCTTGGTTCAAAAGCAAAGAAATATGGTCAGTATGGTATGATCTTACAGCTTTTCAAGACCAGACTGACACATTTCATGGACAGTTTTCAGATCAGCTCCCAGGAATTACTCAGCCATGTCTACCCAGAAGCCTCAAAGGAAAATTCACATTGGTGACTTCCACAGGGAAGAGATAATCTAAAGTAGAGTCCTATTTCCAAAGCATCTCTCATGAAAGCAGCTTTTCTTAACTCCAAAAGTATTGTTACTGTTATTATTAATATCTGCTGCTTGCTTCTCTGTGTGAAGCACTATCCTGAATGCTTTACTGACATTATCTTAATAAATCACCACAAAGATGCATGTGATACAAGAGTTCTAGATAGAGGAATTATTATTATGATTATTTTATAAATGAAGAGGCTTTGACTCAAATAAGGTAAGTAACTTGCCCAAGAGGATTCAGCAATTAAGTGAACAGGGTCAAGATCTGAACCTCCATTCTTCAGACTCCCAGATATTCTACCTGCGATGTCTCCTTCAAATTTATACTATGCCATCTCCTGTTACCCAGTTACCAACCTTCTTCACAATGTTTGAGATATAAAGGTAAAATTGGAAGCAAACATCTCTAGTTCTGGGAGTCATTTCTTCTTTCTTTCATTTACTCAGCAAATATGTACCGAGAGGGCACTATGAACTTGGATTATTATGCTAAAAAAGACTAAGATAAAATGGATTTCAATCTTTACACTTCGCATATTTTTGAGAGGACAGTCCTAATTTTAAATATGATTCCTACTTGGAATACAAGAAATATAGTTACCCTTAAAAATAGGTAGAGTCAAGGAGTGTATTAGGCAAAGTAAAGCAACCCAGACTTCCAGGTTCTGAGTAAAATTTCAAAGACTTGAGCAAAAGAATACACATCCACTAGCAATGACCAAAAAGCTCCTTTTAAATGATCATAAACATAATGATGTTAATTATGATAATCCAATCTCAAGGCAAAACAAAACAAAAGCAAAGGATAAATGAGATTCAGTTCTACAAGATAAACCTCAAAACCAACTGTGGCAATCATTACAGGAAAATGAACCACTGCTTACTCAGTACCTACTGTGTGCCAGATACATCACATAAACTCTCATTTAATCATCATTTACATTTTGCAAATGAGAAAACGATGCTCAAAGAGGCAAAGTAAAATTGCCCCGTTCAGCTAAGTAAGTGGAAGGGACTAGTTTTGGATGTAGTTTCAACTCTAAAAGCAGTTATCTTTCCACCGAACTAATTTCAAATTAACACACATCTTAATCCTAAACCAATTTCTATACCTAGAGGATGTGAGGGTTAGAATGTAAGGAATTAACCTTGAATTGGCCAACACCAGAGAGGAAAGAAGACAGAAGAAAAACTTCAGCCTTGAGGAAGGGGATGTTATTCTCTAACAGTTTAACTGACATCTGTAAAGTCAATTACAGTTTATGAGACAATTATCTAATTGATGTAATAATCTTGTGATAATAATAGACTAGTAGATTAACTTGGTGGTGTTGGTCTCCAAAGACTGCAATTTCTCAGAAGATACAGAACATTTCAGAGATAGCAAGATCCCTCCCTGGAACCTGGCTAGTTGGAGAAATATAGATTTTGCCAGTAATCTTATTTTCTTCCCCGTTTTTAAGATTGCCTTTAAGATGTTTAAAAAATATCAGATGGTATGGATATAAATATAATACTTAATTCTCCACTTCACATAGAACACGCAGGTTTGTTGTTTTTTTTTTCTTTTTATCTACCTACTGTTTTAGCTTTCAAACTACTCAAAATAGCAAATATCAAAATAGCAAATAGAGTCCCTTCCATAATTCAAATTACAGCAAGAAAGAGTATAAATGCCCCTGGTTTGGGTTTCACTTTATTTATTTCCATTAGCATTAAAGATTTTTAATTCAAGAATGTAAAAGACCCTGACTTTTAAAGAATGAAGATAGTATCTACTTTTCTTTCATCACACAGTGCAATTTGTATATTTTATGGTGGTTACATTTAAGTGATTAATTCATAACATGACAGAGGCAGCATGCAAACAGACTTTCAGTTTATTTCTAACAAGTGCTAATACATTTATGCCGTTCTTGCCAGACTCCCCTTCTACAAATATTTGGCTTCCCAGATCATATCCACAAAAACTAATGATCTGTCACTAGGCTTGCCTGTGTTCTAATGAAGTAGTTACTCAGAGTGATTGAAGTCAGGTGTGAGAATCTTGTTTCTCCTATTGATGATAAAGCCCTTTCCTCTTTCTTTGCACAAATTTAATTAGGTGAAAGAAAAAATTAATTACCGCCACACAATGATTTTGCATTTTTGAACGAGGGTGCTTGAAAGCTTTTCTGCACAGAAATGTCAATAAACAGAAGACATATCAAAAATGCAAATGCATTTGTAGTTTCTTTGCTTTATGGAAAAAAAGTGTGATTTATAAAATGAAAATCTTTATTGAGCATCTCATAATTTATAGGGATAAAAAAAATAAAAAGAGAGTGGTTAGATAAAGAGTATGTGGAGGTGGAAGGGGGAGGCCTAGTCTAAGTGGAGAAATCAGGGAAGGCCCTCCATGCAGATGGCATTGGAATTGAAATCTGCAGGTTACAAAGAGCCGGCTGGAAGGAGGTATGGGGGCGGGGGGAGGAATGTTTCAGGCAGAGGGAGCACTCAGTGCAAAGACCCAAGGCAGGAGTCAGCAGGGTTTCTGGAACCTCAGCACTTTTGACATTTGGGGCTGGATACTTCTTTTGTATAAGGGATTGTCCTGTGCATCATAGCATATTTAGCAGCATCACTGGCGTTTACCCACTAAATGTCGGTAGCACCAGCCGTGCAATTGTGACAACCAAGCATGCTTCCAGACACTACACTGGGGGGCAAAATCACCCCTAGGTAAAAACTGCTGTATTAGAGGAAGTGATGAAGGCCGTGTGGATTGAGTGCCATAAGCAAGGGGAAGAATTAAATCTACAGCAAGGAAATGAAATTAAGCCAGAGGGAAGCCCTCTGTGTTGGCACCACTCTGGAGTGAGTTCAGAGGTCCTCTCTCTCTAGCAGACTGCAGGATTCCGTGTCACATTTGCATCG
>JAQZBX010091831.1:0-12342 GCA_029593785.1 Cabassous unicinctus
AAAAAAAAAATGGGTTGGTCTTTATAAAGGGTATTTATTTGGGGTAGAAGTCCACAGTTACCAGGCCATAAAGCATAAGTTTCTTCCCTCACCAAAGTCCATTGTCACGTGTTGGAGCAAGACAGCTGCCGGCATTTGCCAGGGTTCAGGCTTCTTGGGTTCCTCTCTTCCCGGGGCTGCGTTTCTCTCTGGGCTTGGCTCCTGTTTCCTCCACAAGGTCAGCTGTAGGCGATCAGGCGAATGGTTCACTTCTCTTCTCCTGGGGCCTTCTTTCCAACACCAAAGCTGCTTCTCAAAGACTTCTTCTTCTGTCCTTTGCCTTGCCTTTTATATTCAATTCCCCACCTACCAAGGGGTGGGGCTCAATGCCCTTCTGACGTGGCCCAGTCAACGCCCTAATTATAACCTAATCATGCCCAGATTAACAGATCATTTTACAAGCATGATCCAATTATATTTTTGGAATTCATAATTACATCAAATTGGCCAACGGTTACACCATGTAAGTGGAATCATACAATATTTGTCCTTTTGTGTCTGGGGAAGAGTGGTTTTTAAGAGCAAAGATCCGGGGTTCATTGTTGGTCTGGCTTGAATAGAAACCTGAAGTTTTTAGCTCGTTTTAGTTTCCTGGATGCTAAAGCAAATACCCAGCAATGGACTGGCTTAAACAATGGGAATTTATTGGCTCACAGGTTTGAGGCTAGAAGACTAAAATCAAAGTGTCAGCAAGGTGATGCTTTCTCCCCAAAGACCGTGGTGCTCCAGGGCTGTCTGCCAGATGTCCTTGGGCCTTGGCTTTTCTGTCACCTGGCAATGCACGTGGCGACCTCGCCTGGCTTCTCCTTTCAGTTGACTTCTGGCTTCTGTCCGCTCCCCCTGTGGTTTTCTCTCTGCCTGATTTTCACTTGGCTTATAAAGGACTCCAGAAATCTGGATTAAAGCCCAATCCAATTCACTTTGGCCACACCTAAAGTGAAGTAACATCCTGAAGACATCTTATTTAGAATAGGTCCACACCCACAGGAATGGATTAAGTTCAAGAACATGTTTTTCTGGGGTACAGAGCTTCGAGCCACCACACCTTCCTTTGAGAATGTGGAAACATTCAGGCGAACCCTCCTGCTCTCTAACAAAATGCTAAACCCATGTAAAATGCTCGTGCCAAAGTATATCTCAACAATAAGGTAAAACTAGTCTACTCTTCTGAAATATCTTTGTCTTCTGCATATTTTATTTTTCTTTTGTATTCAGTTATGGATAGAAATATACTTTGCCTCACTTTCTGTGGTAAAGTGTCCCTAATAAATTATGTTTAAATTTTAATTTTGTATTTGTCATATTTCATGCTCAGGAAAGGAAATTACTACTTAAAGAAAATGTGCTGTTAATATTTTTGCAGCCTGAATATTTTTGGTTTTGTGTTTTTGTAGATTAGACTTAATTTTTTTTTCCATCCTAAAATTAATACATGTTATTGAAACAGTCAAATTATAAAGGAAAAGAGAAAATGTCCTATCCTCCCTATATCCAAATATCCATGTTTGCTGTATGTATTTTCTGGGTATAGAATGTTCTCATTAACTTACTGTTGTATTGTAAATAAAAGTCTGTTTTTCTACTTTATTTGTCACATTATTAATATGTTTTATGTAGGTTGGACTTTCAAGATAATGGTTTTTCTTTACGTTAAAAATACCTGGGATTCTTTACCCAGAAGCAGTCTTTTCCCCTTAAAAGCATTGTGAGGTCTTGTCTTAAAAATGGAGTCTTTAGACATGTTCTTCCATCTGTTTCTACTTAAAACCTCTTTCCCCAAATGTCCTTTCAACTAAAAATGCTGCAGCCCCTTTAGGATATAAACCATGCCCTGATCACGGGTGCATCCCCTTGAAATCATCTTTGAACTTGGCTCATCAGCTGCTCTTTGGAGATCCGGAAACATCCTCATTTTGAGCTAAGAATGGATTTCTGAAGTATCATTACTACTTCGTAGGTTGAAAGTGCGCCAGTTTGTTTCGAGTAGGTGTGTGTCATTATTCCTGTCTTAGAAATGACTTGCAAGGGAGTTGTAAAGAGTGATCAGTTTTCTGGTTTGGTTAGAGTTGCTCTTTCGGGGTAGTCCCCATTTGCTGGGGTCTGGGCTGCTCCTGGCAGAGCCTGTGGTGGTCAGAGGGGCCCAGCAGTGCCTCACTCCTCCCTGCCTCCTGCACATCCCATCCCTGGTTTGGCCCTACAGTCCTTGGCAGAGAGAACCAGTGAAGGTGCCAGAAGGTTCCTCCCACAACACCAGGCTTCACTCAGCGGGACTTCATTCCCCCACTCCCTCCACTTGGGGATGCTTGAGTGCCACAGGAGAGGCTAGCCATCCTCTTCCCCACTGTCCACCACCCCTGTCAGGTGCTTCCCGTCCCTTGCTTTAACCCTTCCCCTGCTGCGGCCCTCTGACACTTTCTCTGTACCCCTGGAACTCCTGTACACTTATCAAAAAAAATGTCCCTCTATCGTCAAATTTTTCCTTTATCCTTCTCCTCCTTTAGTGGAATCTCAAAATCTTCTTAAGTAGAAGTTATCTGTTTTGTGCACCCATTCTGCTTCCTGGGCATTCAAAATTCCATGTCATCCTGGTTTCCCATTCTTCCTTTTAGAATCCTGTTTTTCACATGGTATTTTTTAAAAAATATGTCAACTTTACTGAAGTATAATTTATACATCAGAGTGTACCCATTTTAAGTATGCTTTGAGTTTTGACAAATTACCCCCCAGTCAAGACGTAGATATTTTAATCACCCTCAAAAATTCCCTGTGCCCCTTTCCAGTCAGTCCCTTCCTGTGCCAGGCAACCAGTGATCTGATTTCTGTCATTTCAGTTCAGTTGTTCTTGCTCTAGAATTTCCTATAAATTGGATCACCTGGTCAGTATTCTTTTGTGTGTCACCTCTTTCTCTCTGTATGTTTTTGAGATTCATCCATCCAGAAGTCTGTTCCTTTTTATTGCTGAGGGGTATTCCATTGTATGAATACACCACAATTTGTATATCCACTTCATATACCCTATTGAAGAGCAGCTCAAGGCCCACAATGGCTGCAAACTCGTGTCCAAAAAACTCTGGTTGTCTTTTACTCCAAAACTTCAGTTCTTCTTGTTCTCTCTGCCTCGGATAAGAGCAGGAGTTACCCAGGCTGGAAACCGGGTATTTTCCTTGATATTTTTCCTCCCAGAACCCCTGCCCCAATCAGATGAGTTGCAAAATGCTGTTGATTCTACCTCTGAAATGTCTTTCCATCAGCAGCCCTCCTGTCCTCTCTGTAACCCCCATTCCCCTCTCTCCACAATGCCTTAGCCCCCGCCTTTATCATTTCCAGGCCAACAACAGTAGGAACTTTCTGTTGTCTTGACCACAGGTAGACACCGTCTCTCTCACTAGGGTTATCATTTCTAAAAGGCCCCAGGCTCTTTGCACAGGCAGTTCCTGGGGCAATGCCCCCCTCTCCTCCCCCTCGCCCTGCTTATGCCTCCAACCTCAGGCTGCCTCTCGTGTTCTGGGATGGCCTCCCTGCCCCTTCCCTTGCTGCATGTCCTCTTTGCTCCCGTTTCTTCTCCATCCAGCACTTCCAGTGTAAATATTCCCATGGGTTAGCTTCCTGTCCGCCTCCCTCAGACTTAAGCTTCCTGAAGACAGGGGCCGTGTTTCAGTCACCAGCACTACCTCCCAGATAGTCGGGAGGCCTTTGTTAAATGCCCGAAAAGCCTCCATTAGCTTGGCACACAAATCCCAAATGCCTCCCACGTACAAGGCCTCCACAGCCTCGCCTCGGTCCACTCTTCCAGCCTCACCTTTTCATGTTCTTTGTCCATACCCCTCACCTTCCTACACTTAGTAAATCTGAACTAATCCTGTGAACCTTTGTGTTTCTGAACATTTGTTTCCTCTCCTAAAATGCCTTTCTCTTCTCACTTCCCATCCCTCAACCTGATGGTGGCCCCATTTCCTCCTCAAGGCCCAGCTCAAAGAACATTCTCCTCTCTCCATCTTATCCTCCCCTGGCCACCCCTGCCTGTTGGGCACAGCTCACTGCTCCCTCCTCTGTGAGTCTCCTTCAGAACGCCTGTCACGCTGAAATATGGGCAGTTATGTGTTTGTCAGGGTTCTTGTGTTGACTGCAAGTGTAAGAGGATGGGTTCCTTATTTTGTTTATATTCTTAGCATCTAGCACATAACAAATAGTCTGTATTGCATTGGTTGAAGGTTTGTAGAGGAAACGGTGGAACTTGACGTTTTAGGAGACTTGTTCCATATGATCCTAACTCTTTTGTAAAGCACTGATGCAAGTAAAAAAATTTTAAGTTGACCTTCAAAAATTTAGGGTATCTTTTTTAAAAATGGTTTTTAGCATCAATTTTGCGGGATTTTTGAGTTTCTTGAAGGTTCACTTGAGCCAATATAACTACCTTTTTGGAATATAAACATTCTATACATGATTGCTGAATAATCACTATATTCATTATTGTTTTGATCATGGAAGTTGCAGTGGGCACAGGGACTCTTCTGTTGGACTTATTTGTCTCACAGCTGGAAGATAAAGCCTGATGATTTTCTGCCAGGTATTAGCAGGAGTTCCCTGGCCCTGGGCTTTCTAAATGTGGTTTTTCTGGTTGTTCCAAGAACAATGCTAAGTTGTTACTAGAAAACCAACTTATCTTGCTTGATACTACCTTCACCTTTGGAAACTGGCTGTGATCTTGATCTGATCAGTTCACGGATTTCCAACATCAGGGATTACAGTGAAATTGAGGCGGGAGGTACCGCTTCAGAGCCTGGGACTGTAGCGTGGCTTGTGAGAATCATGAGGCGGTGGACGGCACATCATTTATCAAAAAGGAAGCTTTGCAACTGGCTTTTAAATTTACATTTTTTATTAGAGAAGTTGTTGGTTTACAGAAAAATCATGCATAAAATGCAGATTGGCTTTTGAAGTGCAGATGCCTAAAAAATCACTCCCCAGCCTGCTTTTTGGAAGTTTGAGCAACTGAAACCTAGTAATCGCAGAGCATTTAGGAATTAGGTGAATTGCAGGGTGAGAAAGTAAGGCTTAGAAGGGAATTGTCTCCTGGCATCAAACACCAAGCCAGATGCCGAGGGAGGAGGGACTGTCCCTCACTTAATAAAACCACCTGAATGTGTGAAGTTCTACTAAGGTATCTTCTAATGTAGGTACTAATTTGACTTATGAGGTAGTTGTGATAAAAGACATATCTTAAATCTCCCATCAGTTTTTTCAGCACTAAACCAAAACTTCCTGCTGATAAAAATTAAAGACCATATCCCTGGTAGAGAGGAGACACTAAATAGCCCTTGTCCGGCTTTCTCTTTTCTGTTCTTCTGTTTTTCTGTAACATTGGGATACACTGATGTCACATTTCCACCCACAGGGATATTGCCATGACCTTGTAAGGGACAGGGACGTCCCCGACATCCCTGTCCCTTACACACGGGTCGCCTTTGGACAAGCCACCCAACTGGCCGGCTTGCTGTTGTTGCTCTTGAGGTCTGCGTGTCAGCGCCTCTCATCCTCTACTGCATTCCCACCCTCTGCAGCTCCTGAATCCTCTCAGGGGTTTGGATCCAGGGGTGCCCTGCTCTCAGGTTTGCTGGCTGGAGGGGATGGACCGAGCCTTGCACTTCAAGCAGGTCATGGAGCGAGGACCATGTGAAGAAGTGGAGAGAAGGCCTCTGGTATTACAAACCGGACCCAAGCATTACTGCACATGGTGACTAAGGTCCGTGCTACCATTTTGTGTAGAATACAGGCCTTGCAAAGCAAACAAACATTTTATGGACTGCTCTGGAAAGATCCAGTCCAATTTTCAGACAACCACCTAAAATGTGAATCATGGAATGCAATTCCTGTCAGCAGCTTTGGGAGGTGGGCAGGGTAACATTTAGGGAAGCTTGCTGGGCTGAGGTGCTTCTGCCTAAGCAAGTAAAAAGAGACCTGGCATGATGTTTATATGGGCAGGACGTTGGAGCCAGACTGACTAGATTTGAATCAGGCTCCGTATGTATAGTTGTGAGATCCTGGGCAAGTTTCTTTCACTCAGCATGATGCCTTCAAGGCATATATGTTGTAGCATATATCAGAAGTTCATTGCTCTTTATGGCTGCATAAGATTCCATTGTGTATATGTACCACATTCTGCTTATCCATTCATCTTGCTGATGGACACTTGGGTGGTTTCCACCTTTTGGCTACTGGGAACAATGGTGCTATGACTATTGATATACAGATATCTGTTCAGGTCCCTGCTGTCGATTCTTTTAGGTCTACACTTAGAAGTGGAATAGCTGGGTCATAGTATAACTCTATGTCTAATTTGCTAAGGAACCGCCAAACTGTTTTTCATAGCGGCTGCACCATTTAACATTCCCAACGACGATATACGTGAGTTCTTTTTTCTCTACATCCTTGCCAACACGTATTTGCCTTTTTTTTTTTTTAAATAATAGCCATCCTAGTGGGTCTAATGGCTAGTGAGGTTGAGCATCATTTCATGTGCTTGTTAACCATTTGCATATTTTCTTTGGAGAAATGTCTATTCGAGTCCTTTGCACATTTTTAAATTGGGTTGTCTTTTTGTAGTTGAGTTGTAAGAGTTCTTTATATATACTCTGGTTATTAAACCTTTGTCAGATATATGACTTGCAACTATTTTCTCCCATTCTGTAGATTTTTTCACTTTCTTGATAATATTCTTTGACACACAAAACTTTTTAATTTTGATGAAGTCCAATTTATCTATTTTTTCTTTTGTCGCTTATGCTTTTGGTGTCATATCTAAGAAACCATTGCCTAGTAAAAGGTCTTGAAAGTTTTTCCCTATGTTTTCTTCTGAGAGTTTTATGATTTTAGCTCCTCCTCTTATGTTTAGATCCTTGAGCCATTTGAGTTAATTTTTGCATATGGCATGAGGTAAGGGTTCAATCTCATTCTTTTGCATGTGGATATCCAGATTTCTCAACACCGTTTGTTGAAGAGACTGTTCATTCCCCATTGAGTGAACTTGGCACCCTTGTCAAAAATCATTCAGTTATATACATGTGGGTTTATTTCTGGCTTCTCATTTCTATTTCATTGTTCTCTTTGTCTGCTCTTGTGCTGGTTCCACACTGTTTTTATTTTTTATTTTGTTTATTTATTTTTATCCATTTTTACCTCCCTCCCCCCGTTTTTGCTGTTTTTGTGTCCATTTGCTGGGAAATTCTCTGTGTCTGTTTCCTGCCCTCTCTTCTCATCCTTCTCCTCCTGTCTTCACCGGAATTCGGTCCTAGGAACCTCCGATGTGGGAGAGAGGCGTCCTACTGCCTGTGCCACCTTAGTTCCTGGCTTTTCACTGTGTCTCGTCTTCGCTCTCCCTGTGTCACTCTCCTGTTACATTATCATCTTGCTGCGTGGCTCAGCGGGACCTGACGGTGCACCCATGCAAGGGGCCTGGTGACCCGCATGCCTTCTATATTTTTCTTTTTTTAATTTTTACCGTGAGATCCCGGGGATCGAACCCAGGTCCCTCCATATGGCAGACGGATGCCCAACCATTTGAACCACATCTGTCCCCCCTGCTATATCTCTTAATGTTGACCAAAGATACAGTCATTTCCCATACAGGATGGTCATATAATAAATCAGGCTTGGTTTATCACCAGCATTCTAAAAACCAGACCTAGGGAGAAAAACTAGGTCTGGGGACACATGCATGGTTTCAAATATAGCAAATGTTTAGCCTACCCTGATTACCATAAAATCAGGACAGCGAGAATATTCGCACTCCACACTGTTTTGATTACTCTTGCTTTATAGTAAGTTTCAAAATCAGGAAATGTGAGTCCTCTAACATTGTTCTTCTTTTTTGAGATGGTTTTGGCTATTTGGAACCCTTGGCTATTCCATAAGAATTTGATGATACCCGGGCAAGTTTATTGATCTCAGTGTCTTCATCTGTAAAATGGAAATAATAATCTACCTCATTGGGTCATTGTGAGGTTTAAATGCATTAAAATGTATTAAGTGCTTGGAACAGTGCCTGGCACATAGTATTAGCCCAATATCTGCTAATAATAGTAACACATTATTATTAGAATTTAATTACAAATGAAAAGTTCTTGGCTAATTTATGTCATTTGCTGTGCATGCAAATGGCACAGGCTCAGCCCTCTGATAAGTTAGCTGTCTTCCTCCACTCCCGTCTCCACTGTCTACTCTAAGTGCCCCTCTGTGACTTGAGATAATCCATGTACTAGTTGCTTCTTGCTATACCCTGGCACTCCCAAGGAGCTTCTCACTGTGTTTGTTGCTGGTTGTTCCTGATTTATTTTAACTAAATCAACAACTGGTAAATAAATGATCTTCCATTCATGGTTGTTTGGGGTAGAAGAGCCTATGGGCATCCATGGAAAGGCTCTAGAGAAACTTATTTTATTTAAACCCAAGGAAAGGAGGAGGACTTAAATCTGGTTTGTTCATGTGTCGGTCGAGCCCTGAATCTCAGCAGAGTTGCAACACCTGCTCTCCAGTTCATTGTACTCACCCAGAAAGATTAGATCTTGACCTCCATCTCTCCAAGAGCAGACCCAGGGAGAGCCTTATGGCTGTGGAGCACGGAGTTTCACTATAGGCAAAATGTAACGCTTACACGGAGCGGTGGCCAGCGCTCCAGGCAGTTCCCTTGTTTTGAACCAGGCAGTTAGTGGTTCTCGTATCTTTTGGAGATGGCCCTTGTCTCAGTGTGCCCGGCAGGAAGACTGTGGAACAAGGAGGCTATGACCTAGCCTGCAGAATCGGAGCACCAGCACACCTGGGCCAGCCCGTCTCCCTCACCGGGGCCCCCTCGCCCCACCGATTCTTCAGGCTCAGGCTGGTCAATTACTTCCTGAGCGGCTGGTAAAACAAGAACATTTCTGGATCTTTCATTGTAGAAATTATCACCCACCTCTGGCTTCTTGGGTTTTTAACTGGTTGAAAAATGACTGCTGTTATGGCTAGTCCAAGGGTTAAAACTTTCTCCTGGGTGTGTGTTTGATTTGACAACATAATTCATTTCCAAACCTTCATCAGTTTCCACTTCTGTCCTAGGCTTGGGGTTTGTTACCAACTTGGCATGAAAGGGCTCTTGCCTTATTTTGAGAATTTACAGTAAGGATTAGCTATAATATAGCTATGCAATATTACGAATCCTGCATGCTGAATTAGGTAGATAAAACACAATAGAGAAAGGCTTGAAAAGCTTAGCTCTTTGGCATAGGAGCAGTAAATTTAGAAGTTTAATCCAGGGTATATTTTTCTCCTCAATTCCCCTGGTCAGTTATTTTCAGGATTTAGGGGTGGCTTTGGAGAATTAATGTGATTCTAGGATTCTTCTGGGTAGCTTGAAAAAATATATTCCTTACATCCTTATAAAACGATACCTAGGATATGTCTAGCCTAATATATATTGTGAGGACTTGCTGGTGCCTAGCATTGTACTCTGCATTTTTAAAAATCAGTTTAGATTTTGTATTTTCTCTTTTTCCATGAATGTAGGCCCATTCGGGATGAATGCAGTAAAGTCAACACACCTGGCGTGTCTTAGATCTAATACTCCTGAGAGCTCCTGGACCAGCGCCGCACAGGGGAGCTTTCTGTGGTGATGAAAGTGTTCATTATCTAGCCCCTAGCCACATGTGGCTGTTGAGCACTGGAAATGTGGCCAGTGCCACAGAGGAGCTGAATTTAAACTTAGGTAGCCGCACATGGCCGGTGGCTAACGCGTTGGATGCACCGTGGACTAGAGTAGTCTGACCTGAAGCAGCTTGTAACTCAGGCAGCTGAGGATGCCGTGTGGACCTGGTGGATGAACGGAGAAGCAGATGGAGCTGTGCAACCCCACCCCGCCCCTCCTCCCTGGGAGGCCAAGTAGCTAACTTTAGTTCCTAGAGCTTAAATCCTTTAAAGCTGAAAGCGCTTCTCAGGCTCTCTGTTACCCTGAAGATAAAGTCTAGGCTCCTTGATGCCCTCGCCTCTCAGCTTTCCCCATCACCCTCCAACTTCCCGTCTAAATTGAAAGACTGACAATTCCAAGAACAGGCTGTGTGCCTCCCACCTCCGTACCTTGCAAATACCATGTGCTTGGGATCCTGGAATGCCCTTTCCCCTCCCTGCACCTGGCTGCCTCCTAATGCCCTATAGGTCTCAGTTTAAAGGTCAGTTCTTGCAGCACCTCCTCTGGGAAATGCTTTCTTGACCCCCCTGAAGACAGCAAGATGTCCTTATTGGTATGTTTACTAGGTGGATCCCCATTTTAGCACCTACCACTCTTTACTGAAATTGCATTATTTAGAAACAAGTCTCTTCTACTGCAGCAAAGATTCTCAAAGTGCCCTCCTGGATCAGCTAAATTCTCAGGCCCCAGACCAGACCTACTGAATCAGAAATTCTGAGGCAAAATGGTAGATTGCCTTGTTTACAGCATCTGGCCACATATACTACCCTTTGATTAAATATCTTTGATTTGTCCTTTGTTTAGGATCAGTAGGTATAAGCAGCCTTTCTCTCTCGCCTAATAGCTTCACTGTGTGTCCCACTCCTGAGAGCAAACTTTTGAGGATATTTTTCAAACTAGAGAAGATAGAAAAAGAAAAGAGAAAAGTTAATAATGAAAAAAGCCACACTGACTTAGGGATTTCAGTGCCAGGAGAGACCTCGGGCATCTTCTAGCAAAGCCCCAGGACAGTCTTTTTTTTTAAGATTTATTTATTTACTTGATCCATTTTAAACACCCCCTTCCCCATTTGCTGTTTTGTGTCCATTCACTGGGCAATTCTCTGTGTCTGTTTCATCTCTTCTCATCCTCCTCCTCCAGTCTTCACCAGGATTCGATCCTGCAGACCTCCGATGTAGGAGAGAGGTGTTCTGCCATCTGCGCCACCTCGGCTCCTGGTTTTCAGAGCTTTCGGATCATCTCGTCTTGTCTCTCTCCTTTTTTACGTCATATCTTGCTGCATGGCTCCCGGGGCCTGGCAGCTCATGTGCCTTCTATATATATATTTTTTTATTTTACCGGGAGGTCCCGGGGATCGAACCCAGGTCCCTGCATATGGCAGATGGACGCCCAATCATTTGAGCCACATCTGCCCCCCCCGCCCAGGACAGTCTTGCCCCCGTCCCCAGTCCAGGTTAGGCAGGTCTGAATTCAGTAGGCAAGCAGTCTTTGTTACAATGTCCCATGGGATTCTGGTGTGTGGTCAGGGTTTAGGACCCTCAACCTGGTCAATAGCCCCCACTGTGGGAGGAGATCCTGAGCCCAGCTGGGTATGACCTGCCCACAGCCCTGCGGTTAGTGGTAGCTTGTGGGATAAGAGCAAGGTCTCTCTCCACTACTTCAGATTACCTCAAGAACTTTCAGAGAGGCCACTGATGTTTTGTTTTTTTTTAAATTTCTGTTGTAACATATACATCACAAAATGTCCATTTCAACTGTTTTCATAAGTACCATCCAGTGACATCAATTACAGTTACAATGTTATGCTACCATCACCACCGTCCATTACCAAAACTTTCTCCTGGGAAGTGGATGTGGCTCAATCGATAGGGCTCCCGTTTACCATATGGGAAGGCCCCAGGTTTGATTCCCGGTGCCTCCTGGTGAAGGCAAGTCAGCCCGCACGGCGCGGTGAGCTGACACAGCCGGACGACCCAACAATGGGAGACAAGCAGACACAGAAAAACACACAGCAAATGGACACAGCGAGCACAAGCAGCAGGGGGGGATAAATAAATAAATAAAATGGATAAAAGTAAATTAAATAAATAAATCTTTAAAAAACAAAAACAAAAAAAAACTTTCTCCTCACCCCAAACAGAAACTCTGTACCCATTAAGCAATAACTTCCCTTTACTCTCTACCCGCCCCACCCCCTAACCTCTGGTAATTTCTAATCTGCTTTCTTTCTCCTACAAATTTGATTATTCTAGATACTCCATATAAGTGAAATCATATAATATTTGACCTTTTGTTTCTGGCTTATTTCACTCAACATGATGTCTTCAAGGTTCATCCATGTAGCCTATATCAAAACTTCATTCTTTTCTAATGTCTGAATAATATTTCATTGCATGTGTATGCCACAATTTCTTTACCCATTCATCTGTTGATGGACACTTGGGTTGCTTCCACCTTTTGGGGATTGTGAATACAGGCCATTACTTTTTTTTTTTTTTTTTTTTAGGCCATTGCATTTTAACCTAAAAATTGCTTGAAGCAGAGATGGCAAGATAGTTTCCTCAGTTGTTAAAAAATTAAAACCTTCA
>JAQZBX010091832.1:0-12319 GCA_029593785.1 Cabassous unicinctus
GCCCTCCTTTTCCGGTTTTAGTACAGATATGGCGCAGTTTATGTGATACCTGAAAACTCTGGGATCATGAGACTTTGGGAAACCAAATCATTTGCACTTTGTGAGTTGCCCTCACATTTCAGATCTGCTTTCTCTTCACTGCCAATTGTTTTCAGTTGATAGAGGCACTTGAAATTCAACAGGAAGTCTACATTCTCCCTGGTATGTACATCAATACTCAATAGACCAATGGGACTCGCTATTTAAAGGAGTTTTTTTTGGGACAACCAAGCGTCTTTTTGTGGGGCAAATAGTCACCCTTTTTAAAAACCAGTTGCAGTGGCACATTTTTGGGGTGCCATCGCTTTTCTTGAAGCAAGGCAACGCTGTCCCTAGCATGGTGGGGAACTCAGCAACCATAACGGTGGATGACTGTGCTAGGGCCTGGATCCTACCTTCCCACCCTGGGGAGACCTTGTGCCCTCTCTGGGGCCCTGATCTCTTCAATTGTTGGGTCTCGCACGACTCTCTGAGCTCACGGCCCTCTTTTGGTGCCCCAGGAACAAAGGCTTCATCACCCCCTGTTGGCCTCCTCTGGCTTCTCAGCGGAAGCCTTTGAAAGGTCCGCAAATCAATTCCTGCTTTCTCCCAGATCGTCACGATTTCTTTCAGAAGTCTAGTTGCCTCGTTCTTTGGGCTGAACTTGCTGGGCTGGCGCACTCACGCCGGCGGCCCCATCCCCCAGGCTGCTTGAGAGCGGAGGAAGGTGGTCAGGCAGATAAGGGGCAGGGAGTGCAGCTGTCAGGGAAGCTAGCGGGGCCCAGGCTCTGCCCGGGCTGGGACTGCCAGCAAGGGCACTGGCCGAGCTGCTGACTGCGCACAGCTCGCTGAGACGGAACCCCAGCATGGAATGGCGGCGCGGGCCCCGGGCACCTTGCTGGCCAGCCCTGGATGCTTTGCAGGACAGAGCTTCTCCTGGGTGGCCCTGGCCTGAGGGTCAGCCGTCTTAAATCTCAGTTCCCCTGGGGGTTTCTATGTGTAGGATTTTCTGCAGGTTGAGAAGTACTGAGAGCAGGAGAAGAGACTGTCCTGCCACTGCAGCAGCAGCTGGGCCCTCTGCCCCCACCTCCCCCGGATATTCCCTTTGCATGGTGTATTTACATTCATTTACGGAAACATCACACACATGCACTCACACATACACATATACATGGCAGTGGTTCAATAACGGGTTCACAGGGGAAAGAACGGTCTGCATTGCAATGTCCAGCATTAAATTAAAAAAAGCTAAATAAAGCTCGTTCTTCAATGAAAAGAGTAAATATTGTCCCAGCTTGACTTCACCAGGTTCATTCAGTCAACAGATTTACAATGAGTGCCAGGCACGGCACTAGGCACTGGTGAGAGAGTGACGGATAGAGGCAGGCAAGGGCCCTGCTCCCACTGAGAAGTAACTGCAGCCGGTCTCGGATGGGGTGGCTGGCGTGCGTGGGCAGCGACGGGTTGGGGGCAGTGGACTAGGCCAGCTAGGATGGTCAGGGAAGGCCTCTCCGGGGATTTGACGTTTGAGCAGAGACCTGAGTGACAAGAGGGAGGCGGCGTGGCATGCAGAGAACTGGGGCGAGGGTCCCCCGGGCAGAGGAGGCAGCCAGGGGAAGGAAAGGCGGCTTGAGTGTTTGGAGAGCAGTCGACACATCGACACAGGGGTGGGTAGTAGGAGAGGGAGGCCAGAGAGCGGGCGGGGGCCAGATCTGTCACGGCAAGGAGTTTGGGGCCGCCGGAGGGCGGTAAACTGGGGATTTCGGTCTATGTTGTTTAGGATACTGGTTGCTGTGTGGAAAACGGATCTTTGGGAGAAAAGCCAATAAATAAGGAGAAAGGTTAGGTGGCTCTTCTAGTCACCCAGACCAGAGAGGTCGGTAGTTCGGTGACAGCAGTTAAGTTGCTGAGATGTAGTTTCAAGGCAAAGGACTGCACCAACGGAGAGAAGGGATGTAGAGGCGGAGGGCAAGGGGGGACACAAGGATGAGATTTGGTCAAATGGTGATGCCCTGTGATGGGGAAGGCTGGAGAGAAGCCACCGTATCAGAGGGGAAAGACAGTCGAGAGCTATGAGCACCTAGAGCCCGCTGGCATCATGTCCCGCCGCTCGCTCAAATCCCCCAGGGCTCAGCCCCCTTCTGCATCTTCGCGCCTGCTGCTCCCTCTTCCTAGAGCTCCTGCCTGGGTTCTCTTGTGACTCTGTGAACCTTAGAGGTTCATCTCAGCTCCACAACTCCCCTCCTCCTTCTGACTTCTAGGGCTGTCTATCTGCACTCCGTCACACTCGCTTCCGTGTGGTTTGCTAATTGTTCTGTGTTTGTTAGAAAATGTATTCTCACGGTCCTGCTGCTGACTGCAGCCACTTCTCTCCTTCCATGTGTCAAGATAACCCTCCAAAGGCTGTTTACTTCCTCTGAAGCGCTTTGCTTGCAATTAAGGGTCTCCTTCGGTGGGGGTGACTTGTGCTATCTCGGCCATGCTCCCCTGGGCTAAGCAGTCATCTTTGGCCTTGGCAGGGCAATCGGAAGGGAGTGTCAAGCTTTTTCACTCACTTTTCTTCTTTTTTCTTTTTAATATACCCTATAAAACTGGAAATGCCATTAAGTCTGAAAATAGGTAGCTCTACAAAGCATGCTTTTAAGGAAATAAAGACTCAGGTACCATTTGGTACTTTTTCGGGTGCTAATCCATAGCTGATTTTAATACCAGGTTCCAGTTCTTAACCTTGTCTGGAATATTCTCTTGTAAGTCACTTTCCCCCTCAGCTTAGAGTTAGCCAAAAGCTGGGCAAGGCATGATCCTGGGATTCTGTTCCAACTCAGCATGAAAATATTTGCAATTTCCTTGCTGCTTATGTACCATGTTTTAGGGAGTAATTTTTGCGCCCCAGTTTCACAATTTGCTGCTGAAAGTAATTTCAGAGAGATTTTTTTTTTTTTAGGAGGTACTGGGGATTGAACCCAGGACCTCGTACATGGGAAGCAGGAGCTCAACCACTTGAGCTACATCCACTCCCCTCCAACAGGTTTTTAGTCTCTTCTCTTCCAATGATCCTTAAGTTGTCCCTTTCCATAGGGCAGGAATAGGAAGTAAAATATGCATTTCAAATACATTCTTCCTCTATATGTCAGAGATCTTCATGGTCTGATGATTGCCTTTAACTAATTATTCAGAGATTAATTTCCCAATCTGTTTCTTTAGTGTTTGAGAATCTAGTTAGGAGAGAACACGAGACCATAGCACTGTATCTTATTGATCACTTTTAACAAAGGTTACCGTGTAGAAAGCATGTATTCTAAACCTGCAGAGGGCAAACAGCTAGGATGGATAAAGGAATAGTAAGGGGACCCGAGAACATGCTAGTTGCACCGTGTACCTCGTCTTTAATACTCAGCAGCCTTGCAAAGATATTGAGGCTGTATGTGTAGCTATTAGGCACATTGATTTTAGAGGCAGGTAACCAGGTCAGTGTGACCTTCAGAAAGTCACTGACATTTTCTAACTCTGTCGTTTCTCAATTTAAAATGTGGATGCTAATAGCACCTACTTCCTCTCCAGGCTGTTTGTGGGAATTATGAGTGCTCGTGCCATCATTCCCAGGTTATAGTAAGGAAACGGGCTCAGGACACCCGAGTTACTTGCCAAAGGCTCCACAGGTGGTGTGTGCGGAGCTGGGGTGGGAACCCAGGGCTGGCCAGCTGGAGAGCCCACTCTTTACACTATGCCAAGCAAAGAATCAAGATTTTAAAAGATCTTCATGGGCTGGCACCTCAAGGCGAAAAAGAGTCCATTCCACATGGATCAATGCAAAGACCTTTGCTAGTGCTAACAAATTTACTTCTACAAGTCGAGGGTTGGACAGACCTGGCTTGACCAATTTGAAAAGCCTCAGAGGTCTGCAAGCAGCAAGGACGTCAGCCTGACGGGCCGTTAGGACGATGCCTGCCATCTCGGTGGCATTAATGCGTCCTGTTCAGATAGGGAGGGTAAGAATAGGCTCAGTGCACTGGGCAGTGATCACGCAACTGCCTCTGCACGTTGACCGGGTCTGGGAATGACATTCCCCGCAGGACGGAGTGTGTCCTCTCACTAAAGCCAAAGGCTTGGGAAACCAGGTCTTAGGAAGAACGATTAGAAGGAGTCGTGACCAGGGGGAGATTAGTCAATGTCCTTGGCTATTGCCGGTCTCTCATTTGGAAGGATTAAATTGGGTGTCACCAGAGAGTATAAATGGGATCAAAAGGAAGTTCTACGGAGACACAGTTTGGTTCAATAGTGATTATTGTTAACAACTAAGACTTCAAAAAAAAAAAACCAGAGTGGGCTGTTTTGTAAGGTAATGAACCTCCCATCGCCCCAAGGGAATTTAAGCAGTCTGGGTAGCCACTTTTCAGCATTCCACAGAATCATCTGCAATGCTTGGAAAGGCTTGGACGAAGTGATTTTGGACTAAGATTCCATGGTACAATGAACACAAGCGATTCTATGAGTTTGGGCAACTGTTAAAAATGACTCATGCAAGTGTTCTCTTTCCTCAGTGATCATCACCATTTCCTTTCTCTCCTGGTCGGAGCTTGACAATGACAAAGGGAAAGTGGGACATCCAGATGCTGCAAAGCGGCCAGGGGGTCTCTAAGTCACTTCATGTGGTTGGGTGACAGCTTCCTCCAGCAGGAGGAGGTGACATCTGCGAGCATAGACGGGTTGGGTGAACCAAGGTGTTCCTACCTGGATTTAGGACTCTGAAGGTTTTGACGGCTGAGAAGCCGAGCAGCTGACACCCTCTTTTTGTGGACACTGGATAGACCTGTGGAGAGAAAAATGACAGCTTTCCTGAGATGGGGCTAAATAGTTGTCAACAAAAAACTCTCCAGCAGAGGGCTATCTACTCACACTTCTACCATCTGCTGGACTAAAATGAAGAGATAAAAGGGAAGAGGTCAAGCAGGCATTGGCTGGGATGGGTGGGTGATTGTGGATAATTCAGAACAAAACGCAAATTTCTTTGAACTATGCTGAGAAGAGGATGTTCAGGGTAACATACCATGCTACTGGGGAGAGGGACTTGCAAGCACATGCTTTACTGAGGGTGGGGCAGTAGCACCATATTCATTTTGGGAGGACCATATGTACTAAAGTGTTACCAAAGCAATGAGCCCTCCTTCTCTAAGCGCCTTTTGGAGGTCAGATCTCCCGGCTTTCCTCTTCCCCCACGGGAATGAATGCCTCCCTAGGAAGGGTGGCGAGAGGTACCTTGTGTAAGTTCTGGAGCTTCGGCCACATAAGTGAGGCGGAACTTGTTCCTTTTCCAGCTGCGGTCGTTGCTGATGAGGGAGTTGTTTGCCTTCTCAATGTTGACATCGTCTCCCACACAGAAGACATCACAGGCTGCCTGTGGCACACGTAGGGCTTTCAGTGACCCCTTTCAGCCAAGAGGGACCCTTTCCTAATATCTCTGAGTCATGGAATGTGCACCTCTATCCATCCATCCATCCATCCATCCATCCATCCACTCATCCACCCATCGATCCAGTCACCCATCTAACCACTCTCCATCCTCTCCATCCTCTCCATCCATCCATCCATCCAATATTCTTTGAGTACCTTCAATGTGCTGGATATATCACATTTATTATTGACTCTAGGATCCAACCTCTGCTTAAGATATAACAATTTTATCTCATTTATCCCTAAGACAAACTTGTATAAAGGCTTAGCATTAAACCAGAAATAAATCCTTCAGAACTTCCCTCCATTTTCCATTCACCTCTAGAGATTTAAAAAATTACATTGAAAGTGGATGGAATATAATGAATGCCTGGATACCTGCATATAACTTTGGTTTTGTTTCCTCCTTTTTTTCCATGTTCATCAGTTCTCCAACTTTAGTAATCCTAAGAATTACTGTTCGAAATTATTTTGAGATGAGAACATGGGTCATTCAAAAACGTTTTTGAGAGTAGCTTTTACCATTTATCCCCCCATGTGTTGATTTTAAAATCTATGTACAGAGGCAGCCGGGGACTCCATTTATAGATCTTGGCACCTCTGCTAGGTTGCAAGCTCCTTGAGGGCAGGCGTGACATTTTTCCCCTTTGATTCCAATAATGTTTTGCTGGGCAAGTTTCTTGAACAGAGAAAGTATCAGTAAATATCTTATGGATCCTAGAGCTAGAAGCTAGAGATGGCTTAGAGTTTACCCACTCCCTTGCTCATTTTACAGAGAGGGAAACTGAGGCCCAGTAGGAAAGAGGTTTGCCTTCAAGTCACACAGCTGGTTAATGACAACACTGGGGCTAGAATGCAGTCTCCCTGACTTCATGGTCTGGTTTTCTTTGGTAGGTCAAGATTTCACCTTCCAACCGTACTTAGCTATGTGGCTCTACCCTCATATCTCCCTGTAGAGTGTAGGCTGCTTCAGATGTCTTCTAGCTGTCTGCAGGGACTTGAGACAGGGGGCCCCATCCTTTATGTCCTTAATCTTCCCCCACGGCGCTTAGTAACAGGCCCTGCTTCTGGGGTGTTCAATCAAGATTGGGTGATTGAAAGCAAGAACCATCAAATTATCTCAAGGTGAAAAAAGCCAAGCTATCTTGACTCTCCCTGTCTGGGAGGAAATGCAGGAACAGGCTTATCAATGCAGCCTCACCACACAGAAATCCTTAGAGTCCAGAGGCCTCAGTTTCCCCTTTTGCTCAAGAGGGGAAGCACTAATTTAAAGAGAGAAGGCTGCATGGTCTCTTTTCTCCTCCTCCTTCTGCCCTGGAGCTGCTGATGAGAAGGCATTCCAGGGCTGAGGAAGGGGCAGGTGAGGACGGCACCTCTTTCTGTTTCAGGGTGGACAGTTTAATCATTCCCCACATGCAGACAGAAGGCCATTATTCATTTATTCTGCTGTGACCTCATATCTAGAACAGCGCTGTCCTACAGGACGTTGTGTGGCGATGGAAACGCTCTGCGTTGTCTAATATGGTAACCATTAGCCCCTTGTAGCGACAGAGCACATGAAATGTGGCTGGTGTGGCTGAGGAATGGAATTCTTAATTCTATTTATAATTACAATATATATGAAATATCATTCACATAACATAACTTAATTATTTTAAAGTGTACAATTCAGTGGTGTTTAGTATATTCACAAGATTGTATAACCATTTCCACTACCTATTCCCAGGACATTTTCATCACCCCAAAAAAGAAACCCTGTACCCATTAGCAGTCACTCCCATTCTCCCCTTCCCCTGGCCCCTGGCAATCACCCATCTACTTTCTATCTCTACGGATTTGACTATCGTGCACATTCCTGGTAAATGGAATCATAGAATGTGGGGCCTTTTGTGGCAGGCTTCTTTCACTTAGCATCATGGTTTTCAAGATTCATCCATGTTGTAGTGTGTATGAGAACTTCATTCTTTTGTATGTTGAATAATATTCCATTTTATGGATATAACATATTTTATTTATCCATTCATTATATTTACTTTTCTTTTTGTTTTTTTTTTTAAAATTAAATTATTTATATATTTAATTTAAATTTAAATTTAAATTCAAATAAATTTAAATGTGTGGCTAGTGGCTACAGTATTGGTCAGTGAAGATCTAACACAAGAGGAATAAGCTTGTCTCAGTGGATAAATTGGTGAGCTCTGAGTTGCGGGTCAATGAGGCATGCCACTCTAGTTTGGCTAACCAACTCTATGTTTTTTTGTGCACTTGTTTACCAAATGTGAGTAAGGGATGGATTCCTCTCAGGCCTGAAATGCCAAGGCTCTATAATTTTTATGGACCAACTCCTTGCCCATAGTGGATGATGGTGGTTTCTGGGTGGAAAATGTGTGTTTTAAGGCCACCCAAACTCATGTGAGTTGTTTAAAGTTGTATCCTGGCTGCCTACATGGGGAAGTACCAGGGCTTTTCTCAAATTCCTCCTATTTCTTGATGACTTTGGGGTGGTGGGGAGCCCCTGGGTCTCTGAGGTCTGGGGCACAATTACCTTGAAGACCTTCTTGGCCCAGGTCCTGAAAGCCTCTTCTTGCCCACAGAGCTCATCCCCCTCCTTCATCTTCAGGATCCTCTCCCCTCCCAGCTCTTCCAGGAGGGTGTCCACGGCGTGTCCAAAGGCACAGAAGTGAGGGTACGCCCGCGAGCCGAGGCCGAACACTGAGAACCTGCCAACGAGACCACAGTCAGTCCATGATGGGGGACTGTGGTGGGGGTGGTGGTGGTGGGTGGGAGTAGGTGCCTTAGCCTGTGGTGGGAAGGGGCCCCAAGCCCACCTGTGGGAGGCCATCTTTAAACCTGGGAGCTCTCGGGGTCTTTTCTCCTATCCTTTTGGTTTCTACTAGGGGTTACCATCCTCAGAAGAAAACCCCCAATTTGCAATTGGCCTTGAGGAAGACGAGTTGGGGGAAGCAGTGACCTGGAACCATTGGCCGTTTCTTTCTAAGCTGGACTAATTGGGGAAATTAGTCCAAGTTGGCCGAAGACGAATTTTACAAGTGACATTACTAGATTAGTTTTAAGTACAAAGACAATGAAAACTATAATATAGTGGTTCTTGGGGACCAGTATTAACACATTGTAACATTCTTTTTAAAAGAGATGGAAGATTTATAAATATGCTGGCCCTACTCATTGTAATGTCCATGAAATTAATTTGTTTAACAAACCCTCTTTGCATAGATACCGCCAAGAGACATGTCGGTGTAGTCCCTGTGTGAACCAGTGAGGTTCAAGTTAAGGAGATTTTTCTTTGCTGGGGTGGGAACACTTTGAAGTATGGGTGGTGAAGGCCTGTATTCCAGAGATGCCCTCCTGCCAATATGGAGTCCCACAAATGTTTCCCATTTCCAGGGCTTCGTCCTGCTGGAGCTCTGCACCTCACAGAGACTGGAACAGGTTTATAAGCTGGACAAGAGCACCCTGCCCCACTGCTTTCCAAGGTCAGAGTGTTCTGCTGTAGACTGCCATCTTGGATAAGTCAAGGAATGGAGCTGTTTAACCTACTCCATCCAGATCTGACTCTGCCCCTGAATTAATTCTTTTTTAATCTGATGGGGATAAGATGGAAACAGTTTGAGGTGAGGGATGATGGAAGGAGATGGGGAAGTTGAGAAGGGGCCTTCCACCACTAGAGAATGAGCTGGTTCAGGTATCTCAGATCAACTGAAGGTAAAATAGTTTAATATCCACTCCTTTCAAACTTGTAGCCACATTTTCTCGTCCCACCCTCTTCCTCCTTCCTGGCCCATCCCTTTCCTGTAGTTCCAGGCTTTTCTGAATCAGTGTGTGGGATTAGCCAGTGTTTTTTCCCCATCAGTCCTTAACCAGAGACTCTTGAATCTGGACACTGCTCCTTTTCCTCACAGGGCATTGGCCTGACAGGTAGAGAGAAAAGGTGACCACATGTCTTCTAATTTGAGGGGTGCCATAAAAGGGTAATCCTGCCAAACTGGCCCCCTTAGTGTTAGCCTAATACAGATCTGGAAACTCCTATGCCTATTCATGCCTTGTGGCTCAAGCACTGTTTTCCACCTCATCATTTATGTCTGTGGTGCCCACCATATTGGACTACCACTGGTACTATGAGCTACTGATCAGTGCCCTCTAACTTGCTTTCTAATTTAACCACTAGCTCACCAAACCCAGCTCTTATTCATAGATATGTTCACCAATAGATGGTTCAGGTGATTGATTCTTTAATTTCCTCCCCAATGGATCTGAAGACACACGTCACAGTCACTACTGGACTCCCACTGATATCGCAGTCATCACCTTATGATTTTAAAATCCTATTTCAAGCCTCTAAACCAGGTCTGGGCAAACTTCTGTAAGGGGCCAGATGATAAATATTTTAGACTTTGTGGGCCAAGAGGCAAAATTGAGGGTATTATGTAGAGTCTTGTATAACAAGAAAGAAAACACATTTTTTATTGACCACATAAAAAAAATGAAATAATAATAATAATTGAGTATAATTTTTTTGTAATACAGGTTGACTAATGAGAAAAAGGGAATTATTTTTTTGGGTGGGGATAACATTTTGCTTAATTGGGGTTCAAAGACAGTGTTTTCAAACATCAAGTTGATTGCAAAGTTTCATCTCTAAAAACCATTCTTAGCTCATGGGTTGTACAAAAATAGTCAGTAACTAGGCTTGATTTGGCCTGTGAGCTGTAGTTTTCCAACCTCAGCTCTAAACTGTGATAGAATTAATAAAGGAAACATGAGTCTGACTGTCAAACTGCAGAACTGTTTCATATTTGAGCTAAAAATGTTACTGATGAACGTGATACTTCAGGATCTAGGAACCCTTCAGTTTTTTTGTTTTGTTTTGTTTTAGGAGGTACTGGGGATTGAACCCGGGACCTCGTGCATGGGAACCACTGAGCTACACCAGCTCTCCCCCTTCAGTATCTATCATGTACTAACCGCTGCTCTGAGCGCTTATGGAGAAGGTTCGGTTTAGAGAAGGTCTGAGAGAGTCTTGGCCAGGCCTGCACATCCCGCACACAGGGCTGCCCACATTAGTCTCCTCTTGAGCAATATTCATCAAACCAAGGGGCTGACATCCCGGTTTTATTTATTTCTAAATACCCATTAAGCAGAATATACAGCTACGGAAATACAAAATATCTGTCCATGTAACACCTAAAATTATCTCATGGTCGTGACTACACTGTGGAAAACATGGGATTAGGCCAGTATTTTTCAAATCTGGCTGCACATTAGAGTCAATTGGGGAGATTAAAAAAAAAAAAAAATAGCAACAGCAAGGCTTGAGCCCAATTCTAGATCGATTACATCAGAATCTCCGGAGGTTGGACTTGAATATTGGAATACTGTAAACACCCACAGCTGGTTTTGATATGCATCCAAGTGTTGAAAAGCACTGCATCATGGCGGGTGATTCCAGAACCGTCTATTCAGTGTAAGAACATGTCAATTGGGAAGGCAGCTTATTGAGTTATTTCCAGGGATTAACATCCTTCAGCAGTAATGTTGGGGTGAACCCTGGGAGATAGGGCTCTGTGGAGAGAGATGGGAAGGGTCAAGTGCAGAATCCAGGGAGATCAGGTAGGGCATTTTATTGGGAGGTCCCAGACGGCCAGGGCACAGCTGGTTACATGGAGGATGAATGGGCAAAGAGAGCCCCCCAAGCCCACTTTGCAACTTGGCCCAGCTCCCCAAGATTGGTCTTCTCCAGCCCCCTCAGCCTCTTGCTCACCTCACATTCGCCAGGGGTCCGGCACTCTCAAAGTTGTCTCTGAGGTCGGGCCCATCGCCCGACGATTTGTGGGAGTCAGAGTAGGAGGAGACACTGTTGAATCGGACTTTGTAGCTCCTGTCGAAATGAAAGGGAAGCTGTGAGCTCTGGCTTGGGGCCCCCTCCTGAGAGCAGCACACCTGATGGATCTTCAAGTTGCCAGGTATGCTTCCAGGACCTTCTCTTGTGTGTCGAGTCAAACCATAACACTCCGTGGCCTTTTCCAGAATATATCGACTTACCTAGTACAATGACAGTCATCCATCCGTACTTGCCCCTACCTGTATTTAAAAGGTTTCTGATCATAGGTGACTCAGGAAACCTGAGATCCAGATAGAGTGATTTAATCATATGATGTCAGGAACAGAACAGACCATCCCCTTACCACGAGACCATACTTCCTTGTTTCCCAAGTTTCAGTATGCACAAGGATCACCCCGGATCTTGTTAAATTACAGATTCTGATTCAGTAGGTCTGGGGAAGGGCCTGAGATCCTGCATTTCTAACAAGCTTCCAGGAGAAGCCAATGGTGTCTGTTGGTCTCCAGACCTCACTTTGAGTAGCTAGGAACTAGAACAGCAGGTGTCTAGCATGGTACTCATTGACTCCATGTGGCTACTTTAAAAGTTAAATGAATTTAAATAAAATAAAATAAAAAATTAAGCTCCTCGGGAAGCGGGTGTGGCTCAATGGATAGAGCCCCCGTTTACCATATGGGAGGCCCGGGTTCGCTTCCCGGGGCCTCCTTGTGAGGGCAGGCCGGCCTGAGTGGTGCGGTGGGCTGATGCAGCAACCTCACGGCAGGAAGCGGGTGTGGCGCAATGGATAGAGCACCCGTTTACCGTATGAGAGGCCCCGGGTTCGCTTCCCAGGGCCTCCTTGTGAGGGCAGGCCGTCTCGCGGCGCCGTGGGCTGATGCAGCAAGACCTCACAGCAAGGGGGAGATAAGCAGACAGGGAGAAGACACGCAGCGAATGGACACAGCAACACAAGCAGCAAGGGGGGGATAAATAAATAAAAATAAATAAATC
>JAQZBX010091833.1:0-12341 GCA_029593785.1 Cabassous unicinctus
GTATCCTTGGTTGATCCCCCAGGGATTCACTTTGCTAAAGTGACCCTGCCCAGGCATGTCTGAATCCCATTAGTGAGCCCAAGCTGTCCTTTTACTCACTCCTTGCAAATCAGCCCTTTGGGCTTGACATGACCCACCCACCTGGCACAACAATTTTTATATCCCCACCAATCTGCAACTTCCAAAATATCTTTGGCCTCTTCCCATGCTTTTTCTTTTCCATCTGTCCTTTCAGAGAGCCTAGCCTTTTTCTCCAAAGCCTATACAGAGCAATGGCTGCCAGAATCTGTGATGGGTTTAAAAGTGGAGATCCTCACTTCTCCTGGGGCCAAGTGGCTTTCTTTTGTGGTCACAGGTGAGTGGGTGAGGTTCTCTCTGCAAGGCTTGTGTAAGCATTTAACTATTCACTCATAGTCTTTATTTCTATCCCAGAAACTAGTTTTTAAGATATTTAAATAGATTTTTTTAGCCAGTGTTAGAAAACTTTTTTTTAATGTTTCAAAGTGAATTTTAATTTAATTGATTTATCAAATCTTAATTGAATCCCTGCTGTTACCATCACAGGAAAATGACTAGCAGCTTTTCCATTGTTATTGAAATAACTCTTCTTTATAAATATTTCGACATTTTTTTTGAAATGTCAAAACATGTGTGATGTGTGCTATACAGTCAAGAATTAGACGGGGCATATGCTTTATGGCATAGAACTTGTTTCAGGTGGGGAAAGAAGGCAGTTGATAGTGCAGAGATAAGAAAATAGAATTAAGCTAACAATATCATTTTCATTAGGACATGATGTATTTCAAGATAGGGCCGTAACAACTTATTTGCTCTGTAAGAATTGTACCCTAAATGATTGTGAGTCATTTTGGAGTTGTGAGTTCTGACTCCTAATTAAACATGTGTCCTTGAGCAAGTCAGTTTTTTTCTGCCTTGGCCTATTCATCTAAAGAATTAGGAGGTTATACAAAAGAAACATTTTTCCATTTGTGATTGCATTTTATGTGAATTGTCTTTGTGCCCTTTTCTATTGGCTGTGAAACCCTGGCTGAGTCATTTAACCTCTCTGTGCCTCAGTTTTCTCATCTTTAAACAGGGTAATAATAGTACCTGTCTCAGAGGGTTGTTGTAAGAATTAAACGAATTACTAAATTAGTATCTAATACATGGAGGACCTTCAATAAAATGTTAGTAGTAGTAGATTTGTATTAGTTATCTAATAAGATATTAGTGGGTTGAGTTTTTTTTTTGTAATTTATGATGTCTTCTAGTCCTTGTATAAATGCATAAAATTTTTAAATTAATTTATAAGGGAACTCTTTATATAATATAAATGTGACTCCTTTGGTCTGCTGGGTTTGGTAAAGTATTTTCCCCAGATGGTTGTTTTGATTTCTGTTAGTTGTGCATGTGTGTGTGTGCATACGTGTGAGTGCACATGCGCATATTCTCCCACAAGTCCAGAAACAACCTCTGTGCAAAAGGGGCTGCTCACAAAAATGTTGACTGCCTGACAGTGCCCAGATTGGCTCACCCAGCTCTCTGGAAGAACTGTCCAACCAAGTCATTTAGAAAAATAACAAACAAAACCAAAAGTAAAAGCAAACCACATACATACATGCACCTACAAAACCAAAAAAAAAATCATGTACATACTCATGCATTGCAAACAAATAAAACCACAGATGTTTTAAGCCAGAGAGATGAAAGAAATTATAAATCGTGGAAACTTCTCTTTAAGAGTAATTGATTCTTTGTGTGCAATCGTTGTTCAATTCATGGCATGCTGAGATCTAACTTAAACCACTAAGAAGAAAAACAAAAAGGTGGCATCAATAAATTGCTTTTGGAAGTAAAAACCTCTTAGAATCCACGACATCATGGATGGAAGAGATCCTTAGGGAGGGAATGAAGCACAGCTCAGAATGGCAAAGTTAGCAATGTTCAAGACTGAAATAAATCATATATACAGTGATTGAATTTAAAGAAAAGGATAAAGAGCAAGAAAAAAATAATATGAGTAATGGGAGGAAGTGAAGAAGCCCGCTGCCCAGATGAGGATTGGAAACTATTTAAACTGGATAATGCAGTATGTGTTTTGGCTCTGAGAAAACAGAAGTTGAACTTTTGAGTAGTAATCAAGGACTTGGTCTCAAAGTATTTGCAAATAGTGCTGGTATGGAGAACAGATGCTGACATTTTTGCCAGTGGGAATCGCAATGTGATAGTTGGAGTGAGAGACCAAAAGAAACCACAGGGAATTTCTGTGGAAAACTCAACATTAAAAATGATTTGTGGTTGATTTAAAAAGGGGACAAGGAAAATAAGACTACAGTGTATACCATCTGACTGCTACAGACAAAGGATGTAAACAGTTAGCCAAAGCTTTCCAACCTCCTGAAAATCAGAGCTCTGTTCATACAAAAAGGCACCAGAATGTTTGTCTGAGTTAAGTGTGTACTTTTTTTTTTTTTTTTTAAGTATCTAAGAATAGGTTTCTTCCTCTGCTCTCCCATTACTGTTTGGGTATCCTTAAAAATCCCCATGAGCTGTTAAGGACTATGGAGTTACCCAAAAAGATCTGTAGGGGCCTTTGTTACTTCCTAAGGAGGATCAGGCAAACCTCCCATGAGGCCATAGGCTCAAAAGGTGGACAGCTCCATACTGTCATTATGATATGTGTGAAGTACCTTTATGTTAAAAACAAAACAAAACAAAACAAAAACTAAAGTTGGGAGATCTAGGAGGGTCAGGTGAGTTTTTCAAAATTGTCTCACAAAGTGCACTGAGAAGGTAAGTTGAGGCAGGAAAAGATGTGACCATTCCTTGGTCTTGGGTCCCTTAAGTTATAGCCTCCCTTCAAATTGCAGAGAACCAGCAGTAGTCTGTCAGGCAGGAAACAAGAACTTCTTGGCCTATTCTATAGGGAGTCTCAGCTTTGAAATGGCAAAAGAGATATTTGGCTAAAGGTAGTACGATGTTCACATGAGAGACAGACTTCAGGGATGATAGTGTTGATCATTGAGTTCTCAGGACCACTGAAGAAATAAGTTCTCAGAATTTTTTCTTCATAAAAGAACAATAGATTTTTAAAAATGAAGCATCATCAAAGGATAGGAACAATGGACTTTAATACCTGGCCCCTGAAAACCAAAGGAAACAAGATGATATGAGGAAAATAAGGCCGGGCTTTGGTCCAGGAACCTGAACCAACTAAGTCCATCAGTGAGCAGAGTCCCACTACCTTAGGAAGGTGGGCCTAGGTTCTCTCAAGGTATCTGTTTATGGTCATTCTCCCATCACACATAACTCACCACCACCCTTCCCCTCCTTAACCCTGCACTCTTATTTCCTGGTTGAATTTCCTTTTGAAACTTCTAATCCCAAAGCCTGAGCTAAGACTATAGAAATTCATCTAAACCTGTACCAGAATAACTAGGGGGATCCAAGTGTATCCTAGGTGGCAAGATGTCCATCTTGGAGTACGGTCAGGAAAGGGCTGAGATAGCTAGAACAAATGGAAGCATGAGAATTCTCTGTCTTCTTTCATTGCCCTCTCCAACCTCAATACTAATGGCTTTCCGAATCTACTCATGTGTTACTATTATCTCCTCTCTCTAAACCCCACTGGTAGAAAGAACTTTACTCCCATAGCATCTTGTGCATAGCACTAATCATGCATTTACTACATTGTTTTGTAATGGTTTATTTGTTCAGCTCTCTTCCTGAAACATCAACCTCATGATGGCATGAACAGTATGTTTCATCTCTGTATCTCTAGCCTTAACAGTGTCTAGATCTACACTGTCCAATCAGCTACATGTGGCTAGTGAGCCCTTGAAATGTCACTAGTTTGAATTGAGATGTGCTGCAGGTATAAAATACATATCAGGGAGGTGGATGTGGCTCAAATGGTTGGGCGTCTGTCTCCCATATGGAGGGACCTGAGTTCCATCCCTGGAACCTTCTGGTAAAAATTAAAAAAAATAAAAACTAAAAAAATAAAATAAAATACATATCAGATTTTGAAGACCTAGTGCAAATAAGAGAATTTAAAATATTAATAATAACATGTAGAAATGGTAATGTTTTGAATATGTTGGGTTAAGTGGAATATATTATTAAAATTAATCTTACCTGTTTCTTTTTTCCTTTTATGTGGATACTAGAAAGTTAAAATTATATACATGGCTCCCATTATATCTTTATTGGCCAGAGCTGGTCTAGAACATAGTAAAGGCTTGTTTGAGTCAGGGTCTCAGGAGGAAAAAGAAGATGCACTCAGTTCAGATTTTGAAGAGCTGTTAATGAAGGGACCAATACCAAAATGTTGACAAGGTTAAGAAAACCCCCAAAGGATGCTGAAGCACCAAGAGACTAGCAACAGAGGGGAGCTGTTAACACCCCAAACTTTAAAATGTAGGGGCTGAAATGGTGTTACTAAAGCTGGTGAGTGCTGGAGGCATAGTAGAGGATCACTGACCAAGAGCCCTAGTTATAGAGACACCCAGTCACTGCCAAAACCGTGGAACCAATGGAGAGTTCACCTTTGATCCCCTCCCATTGGCTTTTGAGAACCAAAACCCAGAAGGCAAGGGATCCTGAATGATGCATCCCCTAGGGGACACCAAGCAGTACAGGGAAGAGCGGAGAATAACTCGGAGCAAGAGTGGGGCAGGAGATGGAGAGTAAGCAGCACAGGGCTCAATAAGTTTGTTGAATGAATGAATGACATGGAACTAGCCAATGGGGAGAGAATGGGGGACAGTGCTAAAGTAATATTTCCCCACCTGGGATCTTTTTGCAGCAGTGCTTTTCAAACTGTTTTATGACTCTTAAGAGTTTAGTGAAATTACTTTAGGCATTCTAAAGACATTTCTCCCTGTGTTTTATATATATAAAGTATATGCCTATATACTTTAAATACCCTGCTAAAATACAACATTCACACCCAAACGTGTTATATATCAAAATTTTAACTCATTGGAAACAAGTAATGCATCAACTTGTACTGCCAGGTAAATTTGTTTTTGTGCAAGCCTAAAAATAAGAGTCCTCCTGCCTTTTTAAAATACTTTTATTTAAATAGCTAAACTTATCATTAATTAGGAAGGTTTGGGTCTGCATTACTCTTCTATAGAAATTTAAGTCTGCATCATGTGGCCACTCTTATAAAATTGTGCACATTAGCATATCATTGCAGTACATGTGCACAGCTCAAACATCAAGCAAAGATGTGCATTTGGTACATGCTCTCATGTTTCATGTTATATCATTTATATCATGTTTATGTAAACATGATGTATTTATCTTAAAGAATTATACAACTGCAAATATTATTAGGAATTCCATTTGAAATACACTCCTGGGCATTTGTATCTGCTGTTCCCTAGGCTTGGGCAGATTTTCTTTCATTTCTTGGAAAGGTTGAGATTAGGATGTCCCTCAGTCCTTTTTATCCTTTTCTACTTTAGCTCTCAGTTCAAATGTTTCTTCCACCGAAAAGTCTTCCTGACCACTTAATATCTGAATTAGGTTCCCCTCCCCATTCTCTATTTCAGCCTTATTTTATTGCCTTGGTAGTATTTATCACAATGTGTATTTGTTTTGTTTAAATTGTCTCATTATTGATTTCTGTCTACTTCCCTAACAAGAATTTAAATTTTATTAGGGCAGGGAGTGCATCTTTTTTGGTTCACCACTGAATTTTGTATTGGAGTACAGTAGCATATTTGACATTAAAAGTGTCAGACTCAGCGAGCAGGTGTAGCTCAGAAGTTGAGTGCCTGCTTCCCATGTACAAGGTCCCAGGTTTGATCCCCGGTACCTCCTGAAAAAAAAAAAAGCTTCAGACTCAGCTAGGCCCCAAAGTGCTAAGAATAATACTGGCTAACGTTTATTGGAAACTTCCTATGGTGCTGTATTTTATTGGAATTATTATTATTACAATAGCCTAATAAGGTAGATACTATTTTTTTCCACATTTCACAAATGAGGAAATTGAGGCTAGATAAATTAAGTGTCTTTCCAAAGATCACAGAGTCGCAAGTGGTGTAATGGGAACTGGAACCTAAGCTCTTAATCACGATGCTCTTTTGCCTGCATGGAATCCTGATTCAGCTTCATGCCACATCTTACCGTGCCTGGAACCAGATGAGATTGGAGTTACATTTCTTATTTATAATTTGGCAGAATGTGCACTTGCTGAGCACATTTGTGTTCTCTGGGCAGAGAGCTGGAGGGCAGGATTATATAGATGAGTTCATCCTGAGCAGAGATCACAGGAAACCCTGTGCAAACTGCAATCGGTGTTCTCTCCAAATGTTGCTTGTCTTGGGCCTCCCAAATGGAGGCAGTTCAACATGAAAATTTCTCTGATTCAGCCTCTCATACTCAGAATACACGTGTGTGTTTAACTTATTTCTATCCTCTCCCACCCTTGATTCACTTTTTAATCTATTTAACCAACTCCTGTGGAAGGCCAGCTCTGGCCAGAGGGTGCTGAGCTTTGCTGACTTGGACACTGAGCCAAGGAGCACAGAAACAGGCAACTCCAGCAATTGGTTAAGGCTCAAAACCAGGTTCTAGTCACTGAGATGGGAAGAGGGGTGTCCTTCTAGTCTGATTTTGTCTTTTATTTCACTGCCCTCCAGCTTTCCTTTTCTCTTGAGGACTTCCTTTTCTGTCTCCCATCTCCTTCTTTCCCTACTTTGTATTACTTACCCAGCTGATTCCAGATGATCTCTTTTGTGGATTTTACACAATTAAAGTTTGAACCCTGACTACTGGAATCTGAATTTAATCCTCCCCCACCAAACCTCCCTCCCTAACTGACGGATGCTAAGGGAACAGGGATTAGTTGAAACATTTGCCCAAGGAAAGTTGAATTAGACAATCATTAGTTCTCCACCACTCCCTATTCCTCTGCTCTCCACAAAATTTAGGATCTCTTCCAAAGCCACATAGGAATAATTTCTTTTTTCTGAATTCTCTGCTCCATGTCCATTGGCACAGATACTGCAAAATAGATGTCTTCTGACTTCTTTTCTGCAGTCCCTAGATTTGTGGAATGTGTTTTGAAATTCTTCTTTGGATTTTTGTATCCAAATTTATATCCCCAATTCCTAGCATACCTCCTGGGACATCATATGTGTCCAATAAACATAAGTAAAACTAAATCCAAAGTGAAAAGAGTGAGAAAAAAAATCAGTAAGGGAAGCGGGTGTGGCTCAGTGGATAGAGCCCCCGTTTACCATATGGGAGGCCCGGGTTCACGTCCGGAGGCCTCTGTGAGGGCACGCCGGCCTGAGCGGTGCGGTGGGCTGATGCAGCAACCTCCGGCAGGAAGCGGGTGTGGCGCAATGGATAGAGCACCCGTTTACCATATGAGAGGCCCAGGGTTCGCTTCCCAGCGCCTCCTTGTGAGGGCAGGCCGGCTCGCGCGGCGCCGTGGGCTGATGCGGCAAGACCTCACCGCAAGGGGGAGATAAGCAGACACAGAGAAGACATGCAGCGAATGGACACAGCAGCACAAGCAGCAAGGGGGGGGATAAATAAAAAAAATAAAATAAAATAAAAAATAAAAAAAATCAGTAAGTCATTTTTCATGAACAATGTTGCTTTATATAAATTTATGGGTTTACATGTTGGTTTTGTCCCAAAATTATCAGGTCCTCAAGAATAGGGATTATTCCTTATTCTTCTTTGTATCTTTCCCGACCTTGTGCCTAGCATAGTACTTGGTACAGAACAGAATCTTAATCCATATTTGTTGAAGAAAGAATGACTGAATACTTGATACTCACTAAATATATGTGGTTGGTATGGATGAGGATTTATATCAATAATATTATCACCTTAAATATTTTCTGAAACAAGGTATAAATTACTGAGGGAAATAAAGATAAATAGTATTAGAGAAGACCTAAGTAGAAGAGGCCACGGAGATGTAACGCCTGTCTTGGGAACCTATCCTTAAAATGGGTGTGCCTGCCTCTGTTTCATTCCCCTGGAGAGAAAACAAGCTGAACTTTGGAGATGACTTTGCACATGAATTGAGAGTAAAAGAGTGTGGATGTGTGGCCCTGGGATTTTTGTTAACGTAGTCATTTCCTTCCAAACACTTGAAAAATACTTTTCTAATTCCATTCAATTGTCTTTTCTCCTCATTTCACATTTAAATTCCATAAACCATCCAGTTAATGTGGACATACATAATAAGTGGATCCAGATCTTATTCTAAATGGAAACCCGAGTCAGTATCCAGACCCCAGGAAAGCATAATTATGCAGAGAATAGAGTTATATTTTCTGGGAGCACTTTTATCAGTGTCTATGGAGCCCCAGATGCATGTTTCAGCATTAGACAAGGAAAGAGATTTATGGAACACATTTCTCCTCTTTCCTGGGAAACAATCTTCCCTTTTGCAAAAAGACTGTGTGTGAGCGCATCCCCACCCAAAGAGAAAGGAAGAAAATTATATCAGGAATCTATGCATGCTAAAATAATATTCACACAAAATGAGGAATGATTGATTCCTTCCATATGTTCTTATCCTATTTCAATTTAAATTAATTTTGCAGGAGTCATTAACCATCTCTGCAAAATTTGCTGGGTTTGCTCCTAAAGCTGGCTTTGGCACACCTGCAGCCAGCACATGTCGTTATAGTTAATATGTAGGAACTGAAATTAATTTCAGGGAAACAGCCCAAATGGTCCTCAAGAGTCCTTAGTCATATGTCTGGTTAGCATTCACCAGGGGCAGAAAACATGGGCTGACAAGGGTGATAGAAATGTTTCAAGGGATCTTTTCCAAGTTCTCTCACTATCTTTTTTTTTTTTTCTAATTTGCAGGTGCAAAAATTCCATTTGTAATTCTTTAATTCCAAGGGCAATGAGTGTCTTGGGGTCTCAGAATTCAGGACAAGTGGCCAGCTGGGATACACTATTATGCTTGCAAGTCACGGCAGGTGCAGAAGGAGGGCAAGCAGTTAAAAGTTTGGCCCACTCTCCCTTTCTCTTTTTTTGTGCTTCCTTTTCCTCTTCTAGAAGGGTGTACAATTACACAAGCTGAATTAGTTATCTCCCAAAGCTGTGCTGTTGTATATCCAGGAAAAGGACTTGATTACTCAACCCATGTTTCCAGGAGCCTTATTTGGGTTCTTTTGTGCAGCTGAAAAAAAGTGCTGAGTGCACCCTCTATTTGTTTTGCAATTTGCCTGCTGGGCACATTACTTACTATCACTCTGCTGGTTTCAGTAGATGGTCTTTCCACTGATGTTTTAGCATGTCTATATTTAGAAAGCAATAAAAGATGTATAAGATGGAAAAATTAGGGTAAAGCAAAGTGCAGTGAGAAGGTGAGAGAAGAGCAATTGACAGACCATCACAGATTCCTTCCAAGGACAGGAGCCTCCCCTGGCCCCCAGGCTTGATTTCTTTCTGACTTTGCCAAATATTTCACTGTGCAATGTGGAGTCATCAAATGTGGAGATGAGAAGAGGAACAATAGGCAAGGAAAATATGGCTCCAGTTGTCTGTGGCGTCCTCGGAGTGAGCTTTGCCAGGGCAGACACCAGACACGTGTGAGAATCCAGGAAGGGACAGATGTGTCGGCTGCGAAAGGCATATTCATTGGTTTTTATGGCCACCTACAATCTCCTTGTTGGGGCTTTGTCAGCACATGACCTCCTAGGGAGGTCAATGACTTTTTTCCCAAGCAGGAGTGGTTTGTACGGCTTTTTTTTGCAAGCTGTTGCCAGTGAACTAAAACCTTAGGTTTGGGGACTCCTGGGGTGGATATAACCACAACAGACTCTGATTGTCGCCACTCAGATTTTGCTGCGTTGAAGAGAGTAACAGGCAAAAGAGTCAGAGATTTTTTAAAAATGGAAAAGGAAAGAGAAAGGCTAGATGGCTTGAAAACAGGGGATGAATGACATTAAGTGCCTTGATCTGTGTAGTTACAAATATGTCATTGCCCATTATATCAGATAATCGATTTACTGGTTGTCTGTAGGGTTGGTGTATGTTTGTCTGCTTCTATATAGTCTCTTCAATGCTGCATGGCTTATGGTAAACTTCTGTTTGTTTTTTACTTATTATTTTCCATTATACCTAGCATAGGAATATACCCAGCTGGGTATTTAACAGATAGATATAGGGGTTGCTCTAGCTACTAACTTATATTAACATTAGGATGTGCATAGCCATTTTCTTTGGTATTAAACATAAATGAAAAAAGAAAAGAAAAATAAGTCTATTTGGCAACAAATAAAATAAAAAATGTCTGGATAACCATAAAATGTTTAATTGAACTTAAAAAGTTCAAGGCTCATGACCATTTGAAGTGATATGATTAGAAGAAAAACAATTGTGTGATGAAGTAGCTACTGTCAGGTAGACTTTGACTTTGCCTTAAGCCTAACTCTATCTCAAAACATCAGATTCTGACATGGTGAATAATAAATTAACCCCCAAATGTCCATCCGTCTAAAGGCGGAAATACCTTTCCTCCAGTACCACATTGCCTTCTGGTTTCTAGGAGAAAAGTCTCAGGTGTAACTCTTCCTTAAATGTTTCTCTCCAGGCCAGGTCCCCTGGACTTTCCTGGGGAAAGGGAATGGGCCACAACATGTGTTGGCCTCATGGTCTCCATGCATAGTAGCCAAAAGAACATTCTGCTAGGAATCTGGAATGTTGAGTTTTAGTCCTGGCTCAGTCACTCTCATTAGCGTCATCTCCCTGGACCTCAGTTCTTCATGGATGTAAAGAGGTATAATACTCTTTCTGGATCCTTCAGAAGACCATTGTATAGAGTGGCAGGTGACATTGTGGAAAGAGGGCTTTGGAATCAACCTGGTTCATTCTTCAACAAATATTTATTTAGCATCTACTATATACTAGGCACTGGTCCAGGTACCAGAGATGAAGTCCTTGTGAAGCTCACATTTTAATGAGGGCCACTATAATTACTCTATAGCCTTGCTCAAATTACTTAGCCCCTCTTGTTTTTTCCATTTGTAAAATGGACACCATAATAACATTTCAAGATTTGTTGTCAGGATCAGAGACAATGGTATTTAAACCACCTGTTATACAGAAGGGGCTCAATTAATGCTATGTAAATAATACTATATAGCATGTGGGAAAGCACTTTTATAATAGCATAGTGCTATCCAAACGTGAATTATTTTTGCATCTCTCCTTGGCACTATGTAGTTGTAAGGCCACAAAGCCACCTTGTAGAGTTGATCTCTTTCCTTCTCTTTATGTCACTAAAAACTACTTCATTTATGCAAGAAATACTTGTTGTGTACCTACTATGCATGAAATACTAGTCTGGCGCTGGGGATGTAGAAATAAATTTGACTTTCTACACCTTCCTTAGGATCATAATAACAAATGCTTGGATTTCTCCAGGAGTCTTACTTTAGAAGGGTTTATTCTTCTAGAGTTTATCTTGGTTATTAACTATTTAAAAAGAAAGGAAAATAGCCCTCTCCTTCTCAAGTAGGTTAAGCTAAAGTTTTACTAGAGACCTAAAGCTTTGTCTTTGTCTGAAGCCGATGTGGCTCATGCGATTGAGCTCCCACCTACCACATGGAAGGTCCGTGGTTCAGTTCCTGGTGCCTCCTAAGGAAGACAGCAGGCTGGCACAAGGGGCAGGCACAGCAAGTTGACACAACAAGATGACACAACAGAAGAAACAAGAAGAAAACATAATGAGAGACGCAACAAAGCAGGGAGCAGAGGTTCCCGGTGCCTCCTAAAAGAAGAGGAGCAAGACAGCAAGCTGATGCAACGAGCAGACACGGTGAGCTGACACAACAAGATGATACAATTAGAGACACAAGAAGAAAAACATAATGAGAGACACAACAAAGCAGGGAATGGAGATGGCTCAAGCTATCTCCCACATTGCCTCCCTCCCACATCAGAAGTCCTGTGTTCAGTTCCTGGTGCCTCCTAGGGAAGCAGGGAAGATGAACAGACACAGCAAGTACAAACAACAAGGGGGTAGGGAGAAATAAATAAATAAAATAAATCTTAAAAAAAAAAAAAGACCACTGAAAATCATACTCAATTCAAGATAAAACAGATGGTAGAATACTTTTCCTATAGCTGCCCCAGAGATAAATGTTAAATCAATCGATATCCTTTGCAGCAAAAGAAAAATCAATCAAATTAGTTACTGTACCCTGCCATGTTCCCAGATATTTCACAGGATGTAAGTAAAAATAGAAGATATTCCAGGGGATATATATCAGTATAAGACATGACTTCTGCCTTTGAGGCAGGAGGTAGAATCATTCATTTATTTACTCTTTTTTTTTTTTTTT
>JAQZBX010091834.1:0-12330 GCA_029593785.1 Cabassous unicinctus
CACACAAACCAAAAAGTCAAAAGGAGGCACACTTGCTTCCCAAGTAGTAAGTTAAAACCTTAATAAAATTTCACATTTAGAAAGAATTAGGATAAACTTCAGTAAGGGTATGCTCAAAGTATGATTCCCTTGGAGGTATCAGAGAAACAACAACCCAGACCCCAGTGGACTACAACTTGAAATATACCTACATATAGCTCCCTGCTAGTAATAAAATTCAATATGAAAATACAATAAAAGTCATAAGTAGTGCCTTGCTCCAAACACTGAATCAGAATAAGAAGATTCTCTTAAGTACAAAGAGGAGTGGGAAAAGTGGAGAGAAAAGAAAAGGAACAGTAGTCTCAATCTCCTTTGAGCATGGAAGCTAAAATAGGTGCATTCAACATGCAAATATTTTTGCAGTGCATCCTGAAAGGAGCTAATATGAGGGTTGTCTTTTCAAGCACTGAGATGCACGCAGAAACTGGTTTTCTACACTAACCAATCTGCCCTACCCCTGGCAACCTTTCCTGAATATGAACAGCATAAAAGTGACATTTTAAAAATTTGGTGAAAAGCTTCCCTATAACATAGAAGATCCAGAGGATTGCCTGAGGTGACTCAAAACTCTTGTTCTGGGCCAGACACCATAGCCTGGAAGGGAAAAGCTTGCTTTAGACTTGTTTTTCAAATGTGACTAATAAATTCATTGGCTAAGCCAACAAAATGGACCTATTAAAATGAACTTTACTAAATTACTACTCACAATGGTATGAAGGACAAAAAATGGATGAAAAATGGTATGATGAACAATTAAGAACAAATCAGGAACATAAATTTTAAAACCACATTAACTGTTTTAAATGGAATGGCTGATTTCAAATGAGTTTCCATTGGGGTTAAAGTTGTTTTATGCACAAAAATCCCAGCCCTCAATTTAAGTAAATCACAGTTTGGTTCATAAAGAAGTTATAAGTAATAAAAGCATTCCAGAAAATGGGGAAATTTGAGTAGGAAATGAGCAGAAGCTGATGTATATCAACTTGGTACAAGTTTAGCAAAAAATCCTGCATTTGCTCATTAATAAGCTTTGAAAGCTGTCTATCATCTTGCTCCTGGCTAAGCAAAGATTAGCATGACCTTGAAAGAAATAGTTTTCTATTAATGCAAATAAAAGAAATTAATGACTTAAAATTCATCAGTTTGAACATTTTTAATGCACTACAGAAAAGTGCTTCATATGCTTCTTTGGAAAACTAAGGCACATAGTAATGTGACCAATAAGTGGACAAAACTGAACTTAGAGATTCAAACACCAATGATTAAAAAGCAAAACAAACAAATAAACAAAAACAAAACAAGGCATTTAGCAAAAGGAAAAGGTGCAAGAGCTTTTCATATTGACTAAAGTTCTGGGGCAGAACTAAGAAGACAATCTATTTCATGTTTCATTGTGCCCGTGAATCATTTCCACATTAAAAAATATTTAGTGAGGCTCCCCCGCTCCCAATTAAAGCAAACACAAAAACATTCCCCAAATCATAAAAAAACATTCTTGCAAGAATTAAATTAGGTAACTATATGTCACTTCAGAAAAAGTATTTAATCCCATATAAAAGTAAGCAACAACTGAGTAACAAAATGAAGACCATTGCAAGCTTTACCTTCAGCCTCTTCTGTCACGCCTTTGTTAACCTGTTTTGTGCTGAAATCTTCCTGGCTCTACTCTAACAGTTATTACTAAGAACTCTAATGATCCTTCAGATCAGATATCAATTCTTTTATTTTTCAGCTCTATTTTTCTAGATAGGAATATCAGGAAATAATCAATTCAAGAGTAATAATCTTGAGAATCTCACACATTATAAGAATTTACTTTAAATCTCAAAATTAAGATGAATCAAAAGAATATAAATACATGGGGAAAAAATGGGGGGAGAGTGGAATAGAGAAAACTTTCAAGTGATACTTCAAGCTGAAGGCCTAGTCTTACTATGGCCCAATACTAGCTCTTAAACTCATATTTTGGAGAGATATTTAGTTGAATAATCCCCTGCCCCTTTCAGTGTAGACAAATACACAAACACACACAATTTGGGATTAAAAAACAAAACAAAACAAAAAGGCAGGAAGCACCAGAGGCCTTTACAATCATGAGAAAACCCAAAGGCTTCCCCCTTCCTTTATCGAAAGTCAATGAAGCAGGTGCTACTGCTTTATGTGGGTGGCATTCCTAACAGGTCTGCTCAGTGACACATAACATCTCTCATTGGGCCAACAAATACTCTAATAAAGGAGATACTTTTGTCATGGAGGCTTTCAGAGCACTGGAATAAACCTTATAGTATTAAGCTGGAGTGCCTGGGTACATCTACACTGTAACCATAAAGCAAGGTATGCTAGAGACTAAGAGAAGGGGCATTCTCTGCTCCATAAAAGCACATTTTTCAATAGCACAGAAATCTAGCTCTAGTTTTTCCCCTACTCTCAGGATGAATTTAATCTAGTATCTGAAACTCAGACTATTTATTTCTGCTTAGCTATAGATTTTTTATTTGCCTCAGATTAAAATCTCTTGAAGAATTACTTGTGATGCACTTGAAATTATGGCATTTTTAGAAACAAAACTGTTTTAGATGTGACATAATCCCCTCTTTCAAAGCTCAACTGCTTTCCATTTATGTGGTTTGGTTTAATAGCTAGTGGAAATTTGAAATTTTATGGTCTTTCTGGTCTGTGTGAATTGTGTTTTTTCCCCCCTTTGTTTATATATATGTGTGTGTGTGTGTGTATATATATATATATATATATATATATGTAAAGGCAACATCCCACCTTTGGAGAATGGCCTAATAAACAATGCCTAGGGATCCAGCAATCTTTTGTACTCACACTAGGACGCTGACCTTCAAGAGCATAAAACCCAGTACACCAGAACAAACGAAAATCAGTACCCTTTGCCACTGCCTATCTCTGTACTCATTGTTCCAAGAGTGTGAAACCAAAAAATAGGAAACAGCTAATGGTCATCTACATCCAAAGAGTTTCAGCCAATCAAAATCAACTGCAGACCCTTCAGCTACAGGCAAATGTAAGGGTTTGCTCATAGCGCCCATAATGTCCTAATAAGAAATTGCTTTTTTTTTTTTTATTGGAAATGATGAAGTAATTTGTGTATTTGCAAATATGAACTTTCTTTGAAATTTTAAAGAGAAGTTATAGGTTTACAGAAAAATCATGCATAAAATAGAGTCCTATATACCTCCCTATTTTTTTATATATATATTTTTTAAAAGATGCTTAGATTGCATAAATGTTACCCCAAAATTACAAGGATTCCCATGTTCCCCACCTCCCACACCTCCCATAACATCCCACATAAACATCTTTCATTAGTGTGGCACATCACCTGCAATGGATATACAAATCCTGGGGCTTTGCCACTAAGCATGGACCATAGTTCACATTGTAGACCACACTCTCTCCCACACAGTTCTGCATGTTATATGCTGATGTAAAATGGCCTATATCTGTCGTTGTAATGTCTCTCAGGATAATTCCCAAGTCCTGAAAAAGCCCCTGTATTACAACTGCTTCTCCCTTCCCTGCCCCAAAAGGGTGGCCACTGGCTCCACCTCACTGTTGTAATTTCTTCCATTGCTTGAATCACAATATGTCTACAACAGAATACCATTAAGTCCACTCTAGAAATTGCTTTTATAATGCAAAACATAGGAGGTGAGGAGGAAGGATGAACACATTTTTTTCATCCATTTACTGAGGAAGAAAAAAATATTTAATATTTTTGTTGTACAAAGAATAGCACCTAAGGCAGGTACTTATATTCCTGATTTCAGCCCCACCCACACACTCCTTTTTTATAAAGCTATAAGACTGCAGTGCTGGAATTGAAAAGAAAGGTAGGGCAGAAGACAAAAGACAAATTGGACAGGAGCGGGAGATGCAGAAAGAATAACAGTCACACACATGCCAGTCAAACACAGTCCCTGCAGCAAATCCGAAAGATGCCAACCAAGTCTGCACTGGCTGGTGATCCTGCCATGGATGCAGGTGAAAATGTTTAAAACTAAGGGAATTGAGAAAACTCTGGGCCACAACTACAGTGGAACAATCCAGAGGGTAGAGGGGAAGTACCAGATTTTGTTACTTGTGTCACATAAGCTAGAAATCTCCACCTCTCCCCTTAGGGGGAGGGCAACCTACATCCCACCCATCTCCTTGCCTTACCATATTGTATATTCCTCTCAGAAAAGTAAGACACTGGCTAGACACTCTACTCTAGGATAAGGCTAAGCAGCCCTATATGTCTAAGAGACTTTTTTTTTTTTAGGAGGTACCAGGGATTGAACCCCAGGATCTCATACACGCAAAGCAGGTGCTCAACCACTGAGCTATATCCACTCCGCGGGATGGTGGGGATGGTGAAAATTGTAAAGATTTAAAAAAATAAAATAGACCCCAGAGAAAATCTCAAAGCTCCCACCATGTAGCACCAACAATCAGTTCTTGCACTTCTCTTCCCTCAGTAATCCCCTCTACCGAAGATTTATATAATTGGGACAGCTCTTTCTTCCCTACAAAGTCTCTGCTAGTACCAGGTTATAACCTGGACAGTGGGGAGTGCCTGCCTTAGCCCAGTTTGTGCATGAGACCACATAAGGTCTCCTTGAAGACATTTATCTTGGTGTAGGTCATGAGGGCAGGACCCAGCTTAATGTTCATAGTACTCAAGAGATATTCTTCTTTAAGTAATAAGAGGGCCTGTCCATCAATCTCCTAGGAACAAAAACGCCTCTGCAATCTCTTGGTGGTCTTGTAGAGAAGCAATGAACTCATACATACATCTTGACACTCCAACAGCTACGGTTACTAGACAGGAATATAAGTTTAATGCCATGTAATTCTGGTGTAGGTGGAACTGTGTTGGGGTTATCGAGGTCACATTCTCTATGCCCAGCTCTCACTTATAAAGGCCCAGGAGATGTTGGGGAGAGTGCTTAATCATAATTAGAATTATCTGAACCGACTAGAGTCCTCTTGACCCTGATGGCACCTGCCCTGGATCTTGGCAAGGGCAACATAAGAGGAGTTGCAACAAGGCCCACATAGGCATACCAGAGCATAGCTGGCTTCTTGAAATGCTTTCATTTTCTTCCTCTTCAGATGGAAGTGGTGGCTACAAATCACATTGTACCTCTTGGCACAAGTCATGGAGCAGAACCTCTTGTAGTCATGTAAATGCTCTGCAGGAACATACTTGCCACAGTACTCATACTTCAGGAGATTCACCTTTTTATCTAGCTCAGTAGATGGGCTGTCCCCTCTCAAGGGGCCATCTGACTCATTCTTATTCAGCCCTGTTGGAATGCCAGTCTGTAGTGGTTTCTCAGACTCTTTCAGTAACTGAGAACCACCTGTCGGGAAAGGTTCTGCTCCTTCCTGGATAACAAAGCCTTCAATGATGTGGGTGAAAATCTGGGACTTCACAATGGCCTGTGGAGGTTTTGAGTCACCCATTTGTCTGGACACGATAACTAGTGAAGGAGGTGTTATTAATGGGGAAGGGGTCAAGGCTACTAGCTCACTACTTGGAGCATTAGCATTCTCACTGGCCACTTGTTCAGCTTTCTCTCCAAGACTGCTCTTCTCCTCCACGGCCTTTGGGCTCTCTGCTACTAGAGATGCATTGAACCCAAAGTAGAGATATCTCTTTCCCCCACAGACTCAGCCTTGCATTTGACAGTCAAGGTCTGGGATTTGCCCAGCAAGTGCAAAGACTGCATGTAGAAGTTGGTAAGGACTCAGGCTACAACAGGTGAGGAAGTAGTGGCCCCACCCTTTACTACATGTGCTAGTCCCTGCACAGGAGCGAGGGTCATCCCAGGGACCTATGTGAGAGTGTGATCCTGCAGTGCACCAGGTGTCTGCGATGAAGGTGGCAAGGAGCTCAAATGGGCCTGAGAAGCTGGTTACAATGTACCTAGCATCCTAAGGGAAGTTGGTACAGCAGCTGCCAGCTGTGCCAACCCTAAAGCCTGTGCCTGGGCTGTACTTGGCTGTTGGGTACCCACAACCTGCACAGAGATATGGGGTGGTGGTTGCTGGGTAGCTGCCATCTTAGCAGCCCCTAACTGCCCCTAAGGCTTGATAGGTTCTACAGGTGATTTGGACTGGATGGGGATGGTAGCTTAGGGGTTGAGTCAGGTGGGAGGGACAAGGGTGAAGACCAAAGCATGGGTTGAATGACCAGGGTTTGAGTTTACTGCTGAGACTGGTAAGGTGGGACCAGCTGAGTAGGTGGGACCTGTGGTGGCTGAGGGGCAGTGAGGATTGTGGCTTGCTGCTGCCTCTGGGCCAACTGGAGGTGAGCAGCTGTGTGGAGTAGCTGGGACTATGGTGCTGGAACTGCTGCTGCTGCTGGATGGAAATCTGCTGCTGGATCACCACCTGTTTCAGTTGAAGGTGGATCTTTTGCTGTTGCTGAATCAGTGAATGGGGCTGGCTCTGAGTGTAGGTGGCTGAGCTAATAAGGGTCTGGCTGGGAGTAGGTGTAGCTGTCCATGTCAGGTTCATGTCCACGTTCTGACCATTCCCCTCTGCTTCAGCCTTCTTGGTCAATGTACTTCCTGCCTCTGTCTGGCTGCCCTGGCTCACAGTCACTGTTTGGCCTGAAGGCAAGGGCTGTACTATTCCTGTGCCCTTCCTGGGACAACTCCCACCACCATCCATTCCTTAGGAAGGCAACTGATCCAAACCCCTAGATGCCTGGCCACCTTCTCCTGAACTCATGAACCCTGGGATGGAAAGCCTGAGCCACAGCTGGGGCCTGGCTACAGGCCTGAGAAAGGCTAGAGACAGGGAAGACTCTAGAACAAATGGCATTCTGGGTTGAGCCTTGGATTTGGGGTCCTTGGGCTGAGGCCTGTTGTTCCTCACTGCCAAGTTCTATACCTGATCTGCATCTGCATGAACTCCAGGAGACTGGGCAAATGTTAATTCCTGCTGGACTATAGCCACTGCCCCATTAGGCATCAGAATGAGTTGGGAGGCTACAGGCACATTCTGGCCCAGGGTTCAGTTTACTGGCAGACACATCTGGGCCTGGGACTAGTTGAGGGGTGGGAAGGTGGTATTCCCCAATAGCACAGATTGGGTCAAGGTGGTGGCACTGGGAGAACTCACATTCTGGGATCAGCTGATGAGCTGGGTAGCCAATGTGGTGTCCAGATTGATCAAGGCCTGTGTGCTGCTGGTGTTTGGGGAGCTGGCCTGGCAAATGGCAGCAATTGTGGCCTGCTGGACAGCAGCCATGCTGTGCAGATGGGCACTGCTGAGCTGTTGCTAGAGCATAAACTCGTGAAAATACTGAGTCACACTGCAGTGCTTGAAGAGCTTGTACTGTCTGCCGTTCATAGTGACATCTGAGCTATCTGGGGACAAGAGCTGCTCCGCCTTCCCGAGCTGGAACTTCATCTGATGGAGGTGAAGTTCTGCTCACTCTCAGTCTCCATGATAATGGTCCAAGCTCCCCAAGGCTGGTGCTCTGACTCAAGACCTCCGTTCCTGCCTCTGTACCTAAGTCCTCCAAGGGGGCATCCACCTCATGTGCCAGGGGTCCCCAGTTGCCAGGCTGGAGGGGCAGGGATGCTAAGGGCAGGGTGGGAGGTACCCAAGAGACACGGCTCTAGGCCCCTCCCACTGCTCCTCAAACACATTTTTGACTTGTCTCTGTACAGAAAGACAACTCCTAATACACTGCACTTGGATCATTCTAGAGAAAAGCTCACTCCCTAAACAAACTAGAAGGCAGCTTCTGTGCATTAAAAACTGAATTATAAATTACTCATGCATTTTCATAGTGCTTAAGAAACAACCTAAAAAATCTACATGTTCTGATGTGGACTTATCTCCAAGATACATTCCTAAATGAAAAAACAAGGTGCAAAACAATGATTAGCATGCTCCCATTTGTGTTTTGTTTTATTTTGAAGTATAATTTGTATATGCATGACTATGTCTGGAAGGAAAAAGGAAACAGTGGTAACCTCTCTAGAGGAGAACCAGAAGCCAGAGGTACAAGTCTTACACTTCACTATATACTCTTTTATAATTTTGAAATTTCTACCATAGAATTAAAGTGCTTTTATCCAAGTTTTATTTTAATAGCTCATACATATATCATAGCATATACATATAATTTTTAAAATATTAAAATTATTTGGGGGAAGGCATTAAATATATTAAGAGATTGTTCCTTAGCAGTGACTACTTCTTAGGGGTAGGATTCTAGGTCAAAGAGAAAAGGGAAACTTCCTATTTTCTCTGCATTGTTTGTCCACATATTATTTATTTGCTTTTTAAGAAAACCTATTATTTTCATTAGGGATACTATAAGAAATTTGATCTTTTGGAGCTACACCAGGATGGAGAGAAGGAGATTTCATTTTATTCCCTTTGGAATTGTTTTGATTTTTTACCTTGAGCACCCATTACTTCTGTAATAAAAGTAGCTCTCTTACCAACCTCCACTTAACCAACTCATTTGTATTAATTGATTTTCCCCATCCTCTCAATAAAACATACATTACTCCCACTTATTGAACTGTATGTTTAACAAGAGTCAGTTATTCTCAAATTTATTACTGGCTGATACAATTTAACCAAATATTATGTAAACAAATGGTAAAAAAAAATTAAGACAAAGAGAACTGTTTCTATGAAAACAAAATCGAATGATTTAAAAAGACTCAGTAACCCAAAGTCATTATAAAATACTGTAAATGAATGAATCACACTGTGAGACAACTAAGTGCAAAAAAATAGGAAAATTGTAAAAATCTAGAGGTAGCCTCCATTCAGATTCTTTTGCAAGGGTTCTTTAAATTCTTGCTCCACTTAAAAAAAAAATTACCTGAAAATCCTAGTTAATGCATTATGGGTTTTATGCAAGAAAAACAATGCAGATATCTGATTAGTGAAACCATAACCAAGGGAAATGCCTGGACCCTATATCAAAAGATTGTGAATATATATTTCTATGTTTTAAGTTAAAATGTTTAATGGACATATGTTTCATTTTTAGGATTCCAAGACGTAACTGACTTTTCCAATTCTCCAATCAACTATCCTACTAGATCTTGTCAGATAACAGCTTCTGCTCTGTATGTAATTTTAAAACCACCACTAAAAAATTATGCTATTTAAAAAGGAAAAAAAAAAAAGCTTTATATGACCTAAAGAAAAAATATTATATAGTAGTAAATAAAATGACCTACACAAATAAAGGAAACACTGCTTAAAATTGCCAGTTCAGTCATCCAAAAGTTAACACTTTCAGAGTCTTACAATTTAGCCTGCATTAAATTCATTTTCCCTAAATAACACCTCTTTTCTGTTCAGGAGAACATAAGGACATACAACAGGCAACATCAAATTTGAGTGGTGATAGAATGTTTTTGGAATGCCAGAGAGCTTTTCTTCTACATAAGGAGAATTCATTTGAATCATAAATATAAACTTATTTCAAGAAAGCCAACCTGAATTTGTTAAAGCACAGTATTAATAATAGAAGCCATAATCTATATCCAATAAAGGATAATTAACTACATTTAAGCTCAGTCATGCTCAGCACTGCACAGAAAGTGTTTTGGAAAAACTCTTGAGTGTGACTTTAGGTCTCCAGTTCAACTTGATTCTACACACAAACCTTTTCAGTTGCCTTCACTCCTCTTGAAATTCTTATTATGGATACCAGAACCCATACTCTGGGAAACACTGAAGGAGCTCTATGGAAAAATGTCACCTATCACATTTCTGGTTTTAATTCTCTTTTCTCACCTCTAAACATCCCCAATGTATTACCAATGCCAGCTGTACCTTCTAACACCCTGAACATCTAGTTTACTCCTCTCTGTTTTATTCTAAATCAGAGTTAGTCCTTACAATTCAACTAAGTCTCTGTTTCAAAATATTTTTATCAAGCTCCAGCCAATAAACAGTAACTAGGAAAGTAACACGATTTGTCCAAGTCTGTATCCCCCAGACACAGGCGTATGCTACTTCATATTTTAAACTAGAAGTTGCAAAGTGAAGCCTCAGGGACTGTGTTCAAGCAATAGATGCTTTCTGTTTGGCCTGCACAGTGTTTAACAAGGACATGTTGCCAACGTTTAAAAATCAGAGATGGCACATAAAAATCTTGGTCCCGATAAAAAACTAGAAGATCTAGTAACATAGAGCCAGCATTCCTTACAAGGAATTAAATGAAAGTATTTAGTGGCTGTCCACTTGAAATTGTGTGTGTGCAATTAAATACAACATAATCTGTTACAGTACCTTCAAACTATATCCAGAATCCAACCATTTCATACCACTTCAGAGTTACCTCCTTAGTCTAGTCCTAGCCAAAATTATTTCTCATCTGAATTATCACAATGGCCTCCTTCCTGGACTCTGCTTTCCTCTACCCACCACCCACCCCCTTTGGGGATATACTCAATACAGTGGCTAGAGTGATCTCATTAAAACCATAAGTTATTCATTCATTCAACAAACATTCATTGAGCACCTATTACATACCAAGTTTTCGTGCTTGGAATACATCAGTGAAAGGAAGACAAAAATCCCTCCTTTGTGGAGGTTAAATATCATTTCTCTGCCCAAAATCTTCCTAGGCCCACTAGCCACATCTAGGATAATTTGAGCATCAAAATAAATGATTATAGTAATGGTCTATAACCCACTGAATAAAATTAAAATCTATGAATCATATGACAATAAACAAACAAGGGTGGAAAATTCTTCCTTAAAGAATACCAACTAACAAACGTAGAAGGAATAATAAAGTTAGAAAATCACCATTTTGCAATAATCATAGCAATAACTGATTCAGACTAATATCTTCAATGGATATTTTAAAAATTAGGTAAAAAAAAATCCATAAACCTGGTGAGCCTTGAATCTCAATAGAGTTGCAGCCACTGCTTGCACCCTCCAGTTCAGCAGACTCACCCAGGGCAACTAACAAAAGGATGATGGACAACACTCAACCCAAGAAACAAGAAACAGAGAGTATCTTCAACTGCAAGCAAGACAGTTCCATCCATTTGCTCTATGGGATCCAAGCCCCCTCTGAATCAGAAGCAGAGTTGGGCATTACCATCCCCAAATCCTCAAGATAGAGGAACGAACAAACATAAGGGGGGAATGCAACTATGGACTAAAGTAGACTTTTTATTATTCTAGTAATGGAAGAACTTGTAATATTGATATAAAGACAGCAGTCACCAGAGGTACTGAGGGGAAGGAGAGGGTACAATATGTGTAGCATGGGGCATTTTTGAGACATTGGAATCATTCTGCGTGATATTACAATGACAGATACCAGCCATTATTCATTTTGTCAAAACCTATAAAATTGTGTGGTGCAGTGTAAAACATAATGTAAACTATAGATCATGGTTAGGAGCAATACTTCAAAATGTATTCATCAATTGTAACAAATGTACCACACTAATGAAAGATGTTAAAGGGGGAAAGTGTGGGAGGGGTAGAAGTAGGGTATATGGGAATCCCCTATATGTTCGATGTAACATTTCTGTAATCTAAAGCACCTTTAAAATTAAAAAATTAAAATTAAAACAAAAACAACAACAAAAACAGCAGGCACGGTTACAACAGGTCAATTTGGTAGAAATGCCCCCCAAAAGATCAAAAGGGAGTTAAAAAAAAAAATCCGTAATATTTGACATAGAGGACAAAACAGAAGCACAAAGAAGGTTTAGAAAATCAGTCTGATCTTACGGAAAGATTAGGAAATTGAGGCTGATAAACAGCCTTCTGTTTAATGACACTGTAGTGCTGTATATTTCAAAACGTACCACACGTTCTTAAACTTCCCTACTTTTCTCTTCTGTTACCCCTGCCTGGGTTTAACCCCATCGCCTCCATCATGTATGACTGGCAAGGTTACCTTCATAACTCAGATAAAGTAAAACCAGTGATGAAAGGGTTATCACTTTGATACCAAGAAAAGCATATCATCTCCACATGTCACTTTCATTGCTTCTATCTCCTCTCTCACTATTGACCATCTTGATTCCCAGAAGGTACATAGTAATTGTCAAGTTGTGTTTTAGTTCCCTTTATAAGTCCCCCTCCAATGAAATAAAAGTATCACTTTCTCAGAATAAGCAACAGCATAGAACTGTGTATGGAAAGAAACACTGCTGAAGAGGCAGCATTTTAGCTCTAGAGCAAATATGGCATTTTTATAAGGATTAACCTTAACTGCATTAATCTAGTGTAATAAATGAGACTCTGAAAATT